>QVRM01004076.1:0-115000 GCA_003439945.1 Dermanyssus gallinae | reverse complement strand
ATATATACATACATACTGTAAGCTCAGTGAGCTCTTGCCTGGAGTGTTCTGGAAACCTCGAGCGGATCGTGTTCTAGAACCTGGAGTTCACATTTCTCTCCATACTTGTGATTCTAACGCCGTACATCACATATCACTTAATTTGTGAAATATCAAAGCTAAACTGCACTGTTTAACCTACTTGACGGTGTTATTGGTACTACTTATTTAGCAGCAGGAATTTTGCATATAAAAACCAATATTATCATTACGCTTGTTTGTGCATTACATAGCTATATACATTTTTCAAAGTGTTTGTCGGTTTACAATCATTTTGTGTATTTCAATATTGCGGTCGCCTAGTTCATAATACAAGGCGGACGGCTCGTGTATGCAGCAAGCATGCAAAGGGTGGCCAATAATCCGCTTACGTAACTATAAGACAATAAAGGCTAAGCACAATAAATGACAGCAGCAGCAGCAGCAGCAACAACAACAACAACCGTACCGGTGACGATCACGACGAGCGCGATGTTGTTTCTGCCGTTGTATTATGCAATAGCTGTGATGGAATAATCGTCTGAACCAGTAGTGCACAGCGGAAGCTTGAACTGACCACGCTATAGGCGTAAGAGCATGTACCTGCTCCAGCTCGACAGATGCACCGGAACAAGCGGAACGGAAATGGCATCATCCAACGAGTTTCATCGGAAATCCTTCCGGCCAGTTGAAGCGAACGCTAGCTATTTCTGCGCGTATAACGTCGTATTCCGATTGCATAGAAATTACAGAACTTAATTAAAAATCTCACCAATTACAGAAGACCGAGCAGCAGCAGCTGGTTGTACTGTTGTCGTTTTTATGGTATTTCTTCTAGCAGCATTTTATCGACCATTGTGCGGCTTCTGTTTGACTGAACGCATGCCGATCTGCGAATAATTATGGGCTACTTTTCAGAGGAATTCGATCGTGCTCGTAATTAGATGAAGAGCCGGTTAACAACGTCTAATTTGGCCGATTCCACCGATAAAATTGCTCGACAGGTGTCGGACCAGTTTTGTCTGAATTATATATATATATATATATATATGTATATATATATATATATATATATATATATCATTACGGAGTCGCTTCGTTACACGGACGAACGACGGCTATGAGAATGGTAAATTTTTCAGCTCGACTTGCGGTTCGATTTGGCTAGCTATCGTTCGTTTATACATACGTTGGTGCACCCGGATAAACGAACTAAAAAATACAAATCAACAGCACAACGGTCTCGCAAGGGCGCGATATAAGAAGGCACACCCTGTGTAATATGAATAGCCGACTACACAATAGCAGATATATCGAATAGCAGATCGACAGGCCGGTGGAAGCTAAACGCTACTCATCAGAGAAGACGTCTTGGCATAAGAGATACATTTTTACATCTTATGTAGATTACTGATAATTCTCCAAACTTTTGGGACACAAACGTACGCATCTAGCGAGTGGGATACGCTTGACATCGTGACCCAAGGAAGCGGAAGGCACTGCACCCTCAAACGGTAGAGACGGTTTCCGTCTAGGTGATTTTAGGGGAAGTTAGATCTTAGCGAGAGCTTAAAAGCAACTCACATGTATGAATTTGTTCAACGTGTGTATTTACACAACCTATTCCTAGGTCAAAACCGCCGCGGCTGATGTAACGCCGGTATCGTGATCGCCGTCTGGACAGCCACCAACGGCCAATACGTTGGGCCATATGACCATTACTAATAAAGCCTTAGGCTATTTAGGCGAAGAGCACTAGGGAGTTCATATCGATAATTAATATAACTTCAGTGGTTGTAGTATGCCGCATGGCAAATTAGATTAATTTTGCTCTATTGTTTACGCAATTGTAATTATTAAATGGAATAATAAATTAACTCAACATACTATAGTGATATATTTCGTATTGATATAAAAATTCGCACGTATGCTGTGAAACCTTTGTAATGTCAGACTCGTAAAATTTCGTTTTCTTAGAAGAGAGGCTTCTCAGAGAGTTAGGGGTGTGTCTGGCGTCAAATGGATAGCCCCATATAAAATCATATCACGCGTATCACATGCTCGGCAGCAATTACCCACTTATTCTTAGGACTGCTGCAAGCTTTGGTTGTCCAGGCGAAGCGAAATTATGAGGTAGCTACTCTGATCCTTATGCAGAAGCCTTACACCCACCAGAGGCTGTAAACACAAGGTTCCTCATCATAACAAGAATATTCCAGGCCGAGGTTCATAAATTACTCTCGCGCTTGTTTGGAATATGCTCTCGCTTTTACACAAGACCCATAGGGAGTTTATGGCTCCTTAAGCATGTGGTCAAAGGATACCTTCTGTTATCTCTGTTGAAACTGGATACTGGGTGCCGATGGGAGTTTGCCATGACTAACTCTGTTCTATTTCAAAACAGTTTACCTGTCAAAATAGAACACTAAACTGTCGAAGTATTGCAATCAAATGGCTATTCTAGTACAATTACGTCTGTGGTTGGCCACTGTAATATAATTCCTGTGCTGACTTGGCGAGATTTACTACAACCATAAGGTTGGCTTTAGACGCATCTCGCTCGTTTGTTTTTCACCCAAGTACTGCCTTAGGAGCCATCTGCTTTTTATAATTATTCTCTTTATTGTGATTGTTGTAAAGTCATTACTCATTCCGTCGCGTATATATCACGTAATAATTGTTGTTTTAATTACTAATGTTCTTGCTTACTTTACATACGCCTACTGTAATCTGTTCAACGGTTGCATTTTGAAATCGTGTGGCTGCACGGAAAACCGAATTTTCGAATTCAGACAATAAATAGTAAAATGCTAGTAGTACACAAATGTTTGTAGGAAACCGGTGTACTGCAAATATGCCACAATATGCAAATAATGCAAATGCTGCAAATATTGAGATGACGATTTTCATAACTAAAAATCTACCAGCTATCTGAGTCATTAAGACTTTAATCATGTACAGTGATGGGTCAATGATTGGCATCTTTAACACTTCCAGCTGGCCAAACGCTTTTTAAACGCGATTGCTTGGGGTATCACATACTATTCTAAGGCCTTCGAGAAAAAGCGAGGTGTAAGCCATCAGAAAAACGAGACGATGATGGTTATATATATATATATATATATACACCGTGAATACGTAGCATTTACTTGTTTCATAAGTATAAGACATAGGACACCTGCCACTGGGCAACGTAATGTACGGAGTAAAATACTAGAGCGATTGTTTTTCACAAAATGACTGCCGCTCGTTACTGACATGTCCAGATTGACTCGTCCGCTATATAAATGACGCTCAGATATAATTTTCTGTTCAGTTTATTCGGTCCTAAACTTCGACCAAGTGCGAACTAGAACTAAGAGAGAGATATACATATGAATAAGACAAGTAGGCCTTTAGCCTACTTTACTTAGCATTTCGCCTACTCAGCTCAGGGATCTTGATCAGACTTCTCAGTCAAGAAAGAAAGCGTCCCTCGGGTCTGGTTGGGCAAAGCCTGCCGCTCTCATCTTTGGAGTTGTCCCCTGGGTGTCCATTTGCCGAAGCCATTAGGCAGCCAGATCGAGCAAGAGACTGAATTGCAGTATGCCAGTTGATTGCCCATTTCGAGACCCGAATCAGAGCTTAGATGGTCGGATCATCATTACGTCTGTCTTGATAGCCGCCGCCCTACGATGCAGCAATGGTTGTTAATGGCCATCGTCAAAAGCTGGATTTGACGGCTGTGTCTTCATCGTGGCGATTAGAGAACCACTAATACTACGACAAGAACTCCCATTACTAATATAGCTCTAACAATAACCTTCCACAAGAAGGTTGGCAGCAAGGTGTTTAATTGATTATCTATATTGTATGTGTTTTTTTTGCAAGTTGCAGTTGTTTTATTTGTTTGCAAAAAGAATTTTTTTTGTAAACACTTAAAAGTGCGGCGCCTTTTTCGAAACGTTGCTGGCTCTAATGCAATATTTGTGTATTGGCATTATATGTCATTTGGTCTTTTGTTGGCAGTTGATACACACTACTGCCCACACACCCGATGTTGCGATTTAGATTCTGAGGGACAACGTTATGCGCTAATGAGGGATATTGTACCGTCATGATTTCAATAAATGCTTGTGGTCCTATCGCTTGTGGCGCATCATTTTACAAACCGCAAAATAAGCCAGCTCAGTATCGCTTTAGCCGTTTAGCATTTTATGATAGTGGATTGAATGGCACTTTAGGTGGTTGGCTTCTATGTTGTTAGCAAGCGCAGTTGATCTGCAGAAAATTGCTAATAGCCGCAAGTAATGTTCACGTTTATCTTTAAATAGCAAATATATATATATATATATATATATATATATATATATATTAAGCCGCGTTAAAAGGCACAGGTTGGATATGAGTTTGGCGAATTGTACATATTGTATTCTATTGGTACTATCAGCCATACGAGGTAATATAATTAGCCGTTGTGGCTGCTGACGCGTGTTAACGCAATGTTTCTTACAACTTTGGTCAATTTGCTAAGTAGAAGTCAAAAGTGTAAGGTCAGTAGAGCATACGTGACCCACGAGCGAACCATAATGGCAAACGTTTGCCAATAAGCTCAGTGTAAGAGCTATCTTTAACAAAACTCGACAAGATTCGCCCGGTCGATCAGAATGGTTAGAAAAAGCGGACAACCACCTGAACAACCATCTGTTGTTTTCTCGGTCAACTGTTGCCGCACGGCGACTCTTCAGCAACAGTAAACGGCAGTAGCCTCATCTGCCAAAGTTACAGGGCTTCGTCAGCCTTCACTAGCGAGCCCTGCCAACATTTTTTTTGTGCGTCCTCTTACTTTACCTATCTATAAATCCGTCGAATTATTCTTATCAAATAGTATGCTCAGCAGACAGGCTTGTACCCGTATTGTGTAGGCGCACGTCTGGCGTGCGTGCGAGCGACACGAAAAATTGGTAAGTGTTAACATGGCGGAACTAGAGGACACAGTGAGTTGTAGCTGTGTAGAAGAGCTGGATGGCGGAGGAGAAGAAAGAGGAGACAAAAGGGGGCTATCGAGTTGAGACACGCGCAAACTAAACGAATGATCTGACTGCCAACCGCGAAAAACACAAGCTTCTTCGAGAGGAGATGAAGCTTAAAGAGCACAGTCACGCTGCCACCCTCATCAGCAACATAACAGCAACGATCTCAAAGGACACCTAGAGCTATCTTTCTCTTTATATATATATATATATATATATATATATATATATATATATATATATACATATGTTCCTCTATCCTACTCGAAATGGCCGATTCCATGTATTTTGAGGCTCGTTAGTTGCTGTCGCTTCTGTTCCCCCATTGCTTTGCAATTGATTGCCCCTATCCGACCCTCAGCCTGCCTCCCTTTCCCTGTTTGCGGTTCGTCCTTTGCTTAGTTTACTTTGCCACTTCGTATTAGACCTTCCAGCGTATTAGACTGCTTTGAATATTGCGCTGCTTCCATGAGGACTAACGGGCTCCCCAGATGGCACGTCGTACGTACGCCGCAGTTATGTAATAACGCCGTAGGGGAGACCTTACCTGACACCACCTAAATTATGGTGATAATTATATTAATATGATTTTTTTGCAACAAACGGTTTATTATTATTATACAATATTGCTTATATAATTATTATTGCTTGAGTGTCGGAGACCACTCAACCTAGTCTTGGCGTTGCCTTGCTGTAGTTTTAATGACACTTTTTTTCACTTCGATCGAACCCAGATCTCGGTTAAGCCGTGGTCTCAAACAGCTTCTTCCCAAGCTCGTTTGCCTCAGTTTGTGTACATCCTTGCCCCAAACGCCATTACAACGTGGTTCTAAAGAAAACGCCTGTTTGTACACCCCCGTTGGTGAGTAAGGCGTAATAATAATGTGTGCAAACGCAACCTAAAATTATATCAAATAATTTAAACTGATTATAAGATGTTTGCTCGTCTATTTTGTTTGCTTTAAGGTTGCTGGTTGCTATTGGCATGTATCAGTTTTAATTAGTTGCTTGCCGAGTTTAGAGTAAAAATAGAGAAATACTATGGACGGGAAATGTGTCTCGGCGCCTTCCGTGATGTAGTGAAGATATCTGACTTTCTAGACCATTCTATAAATTTTCAAATGCTGCGAGTAATGGGTTGCGCACAAGGTGCAACCGCCTGGTTTAGATCGTAGCTAGGCGGACGTAAGCAGTTTATGTCCGTGGCTCTTGGCCTTGAACTTCACCATTGGGATTGTCTCGATCGGAACTCCCCAGGGGTCGATTTATGGCCTCTTCATCTTTATAATCTACATCCATTTCGTCTTGCGTGGCATTGGAAGAATGATAGAGTGTTGTCCAGTGGCATCTGCGGTTGATACAACTCTGCTGTTCCGCATCTCACCTGCTCAGCTCTCGAACAGTCAGTTTAATCCTAGGCATGTGAAGACCAGTATCGAGACGACAATGCTGGTTTCAAACCGTTTGGCTTTGTCGCAAATCCGGCCACGACAAAACTCGTTTTGTTTTACGCACCTCAGCAGGCATCAAAGCAGAAACTGGACACGGGTAATATATCCCTCCCAGTGAGCGGCGCGGCATCCATCTCAGTCGAGAAGTGAAATGTCTCGGTATTACGTTTCATGAGAACATAAAATAGGATAGTCACGTTTGGTCGAGCGTCAGGGTCTGCTGTGATGCCGTAGCATCGCTGCTCCGTCTAAGAAAATCCAAGGTCTCCCGCGTTTTTCTGGTCCTTGGTGTACAGAGCGCTCCTGAAATCGAGTTTTACTTACGGAATCACTATATGGGACGCAACCTACTCGGGAACCATGCACTCATTACGGGTGATCCAAAACAACGCGGTGCGAGCCATTACTGATCTCTGAGTCGGGACGACGTATCGTATGAGTATGACTCGGATTAATCAAATTCGATCAGCTGGCACGTTTAAATCTTGTCGTGCTTGTCCATAATGTGGTTAAACGCGAACTACATCCAGATTGCGAATGCCAATTGATCTCCTTCACGTCTCAGCGATATGAGGGCCAATTCTCTAGCCTGTGTGCTGCCAAAGGTATCAAACAAGCTATCGTAAGACTTCAGAAATACGGAGCGGTCGGCGCTTTTGAAGTCTACAACAATAGGTATTTTAAAATGAGATATGAACTTGACATAAATTGTTACAGGTTACCTGCAAAAGATAATTTAAATAAAACAACTGATAAAACATATTGCAGAGCGTCCAAGTAAATTTAAACAGTAGAGTACCAATCAAGTGTCTACAACTACTCATGTTCGCCCGAGCTACAGACTCTAGCTGTACCTACGTATGTAGTCTTACATATGGTTTGCGTTACATTCAGTTAAATACATTTTATTATGTTTTTTTTTTAATTTTTAAATTATTTTAATCTAAACAAATAAAGGCACTTCTTGACAGAAGTTTTCAGGCGTGCCCTGGCCCTTCATCCAATGATGCACCAGGCTTATAGCAGACCGACACCCCAGATGTTTGGAAACGTAGCGACCCCGCTTGCGTTTAGCCTGCTTCTGCACTGGTATGTTAAGCAGGTGACGTCCAGGATCCCTATATTCTACCTCATCTTTCTTAACAACGATCATTCAGCGTTACTCAGAGACATGGAGGGTCATAGAGCATTTGGGCAATCGAGCGGGCTCCGGTTCAACCGTGCTAAATGCGAGCTTTTCCTACAGGGTTTTGAAGCCGAAGGCAGCAGGTGATCGCTAAATTTGACAGAAAGCTTGCGGGCATCCTTGCGAAGAACCGCCGACCTGCTGGGTACGGCAGTATTTCCTGAGATGGTCGGTCCGGTACTGGCCGAAAAGAGAAAACAACTCTTCTGGCTCTACCAGGGGCTGGGCCATCTCGGGAGACACCAAGCATTTTGCTCCGACACCCAATGTCCACCTGATGCTCGAGGATTAGGCATGGGCGCAGGCAAATTTAAAGCCCATACTTTTCAGACAATAAATTTGCTATTGCCTGAGAATTGTTTTTTTAGGAATAGAATAGAAGCTCCTTTACTCAATCGTCTTTATGTGCCGCGCCACGGAGTTGTCAAGTAACTATATTTGTCGACAGCCATAGCTGTTACGTTTAACGTTGAAGCTACCCTTCCCTCTTCCATTGGGAAACATACTTCCTTGCTGAGTTCTACCAAACCTCAGAATATGTATTTAACGTTGTAATACAGCTGTGCAGAACCAAGCTAAAATGTTGCAAGTATGTATGCCTTTATGTTTGATATGGCGGCAACTACGTAACGTAGCACCATTACTTCGGAACAAAAATGATAGGTATTTTAGGCGTACATCTTTGGTCGTAATGGCAGCATTCACCGGTTCTGCACGTTAAAGCTTTAACGTAAGACATACTAACATATCGACTTTTTATTATTATCTTTATTCTCGCTATTCGCTAGCTTGCGTCGGGCCATTCAGATTATGCAGAATTTTCCGGCGAACACGCGTTATGATCGGTTCTTTCAAGCGTTGACTGATTCTCCCGCAAACGTAGAGATTGCACAACTATGTAGAAAAAAAGGCATAATTGCTACCTTTATAAATTTCATCCTCATTTCTAAACAAGACGTTTCCGTCCCCTTCTTCTATTGGAAGAAATTATTTTTGTGCTGAGTTCTACCAAACCTTAAAATAATTACATACGGTTATGGAAGACCCTGTATATTATATACCCTTGTTTAAAAACATTATATTATTATTATTAACTTTTTTATAATCAGTCATTTTGCACCGCTTTCATAATTTGCTTGTTTGCTGCATATACTGATTTTGCCTCTCTTGTTTTTGACTTTCGCCGTGGCGCGCTGTGCAGGCTGTTTAAGTCGTAACGAGATCGTAACTTATTTACAGCGGTAAGCTAGCCTCTACTACTATCAAAACTACTGCTACGATACTGCCAGCACAGCTCTCATTGATACCAGAGTCTCGGCGGTCGATCTTGGCCGGAAAGCCTATGCAATCAGCGAGCAAAGAAACCGGCCGTAGGACTGATTAACAGTCACGTTCCTGCTGCTAGCCCGGCGATTTCGTGTAGTAGCCTGAGCAGCCTGATAACTATTATTGCAAATTAAAGATGTATTACTAAACACGTATTACTAATTAAAAACGCGTCACCCTTAGGGTGGCCCTGCTCAGTGCTACAAGACAAACGTACAAACACACTGGCGAGACAGGTTTCCAAGAGGATAATGCAATTCAAGCTATTCATACATAGTACGATTTAATATGGTATGTGTTTATTCTGTGTTCTTTGTTTTTGTACAACTCGTCCGTTCACTGTCTTTACGATGTTCCAACGGGCTCGACTTAACGGGCGACTTATCTTAACGACTTTTTGAATGTTGCCTATCTTTCACCCGTTACGTCTCTTACGCACTAGCTTCTCCGTCTAAGGCAATGTCACACGACAAAAGCATTACTGGCCGTAACGTAAGTTGCCCGCAAGTTGTTCGCAAAATATCTTGCAGGCTTTAAAGTTACGACTGCCCACAATCGTCTAGCGCAGTTGGCTCGCAAGTGGAGGCATTCCAACTTTGTTGTGCCCAAAAGCCGTAGAACGCTTTGCGACTTGCGAATGCGCTTTACCGCCACTAACGGCTGACCGTCCGAACCGCGTGGTCCCATTTGCTATATAATGGCCATTGGCAAAAACTTTCTATTAGTGTTGAGACGTCTGCTCACCGACTTGGCTAGCAGTTTCTATGTACACGCGTAAGCACGCTGGCGACAATTTTGTTGTCGCAAGCATGCTTATCGTACAAGCATGCGCGCAATAAAATGATTACTATTGGGCAATGGTAATAATTCCTGATGCGTTATTTTTATGCTAGTAATAATATGCTTCTAGAAGCTGCAAATGAATAAAAGAGTACGAGCTGACATACTGATGAAGATGAGATTCGAGAGACGGTGCGCCACGCGAACTCCGTGATATAGAGCAGCCTGCCAAGCATCCACTGAACACTAGAAGACGAATTCAATTTTACTTGTTTATATGTGCTCACATGGCGAAACGGCTCAAAACAAATAAACGTCAAGAAGCCTAACAAAGACCACACCTGAAACTAGTACTAACTCGTTAGGGTAGCGGGTGGCGTTGTTTATGGTCAACCACTTCTGCGATGCTATGTAGGTATTCGTAGGAGCGTACGAATCCTTCTTCGTCTATCTTACCGATATAGACACAGCACGAAAACTCTTCGTTATCTAGCTACGCCATCTCCACTGCCCTCGAGAGTAGGCTAACTAGTCTATGCTGATGCTGGTCAAGGTCTTCTGCACCCCATTCCCCCCACAGCTTCCACCCAAGAACGCAACTAGAGCAAGAGGACAACAAGTGTTACAAACGCTGGCCCGCAGCGTCTAGCAGCGTTGCTGTCTGATACGAGCTCGGGTACTAACGTCCGTCTCGCGAACTACCTAGCTCGTTGCGCAAACAGCTCAAGCAACCAAATTTCTTCCAAAGTTCGCGTAGGTTCAGCTGTCCCTTCTGCCACATCTATACACAAATCTATAGAAATAGCAACAACAACAACCACAACAACAACAAAGACAACAACAACAAAAACAAAAACAACAACAACAACAACAACAACAACAGCAAAAACAACAACAACAGCGGCAACGGCGGCGGGTAACCGGCAGCTGGTAGCAACGGCGAATTCAGCCATATTAAACTAGTCTTGTTCGAGACGACCCTGTCAAGTAGACGCGAACGCATGCCTGCATAACTACGTAGATGGTAGGTGAATTGGGCCCGTCAGACGTCTTTCTCCGCACGACCACCGTTAAGGCAATAGCTCACGGCGTCTTCAAGTACGCCGCAGTTGACTGTCGTCACTCGATAAGTATACACATTGAAGTTAAGTAAGCTGGCCACTCAACCTGGTGACCAAGTTGGTACCTAACGTGCAATCGTACACGTGCAAGCCACCGGCATCATAGCCGTTCACTGGAATCGGACTTCATTTCGACCTCTCGAAAATGATATCTGGGGATGAAAATTTGGCCGGGTGATGCACACGGTTTATATTCGTATCATCTGCGTTTGGTATGTATAAATATATTGAACAATGATGTAAACATCGATGCTGCTCCCAACTTGCAGCGCTCGATCGAGTTGAACTCGCATTTCTGAAACGCGCCTTAGGCCAACATACGTAGGTGTGCAATCGTTTCGTCTACTAGCTCGCGGATATTCGAAAATTTTTAGAGCAAGTTACGACATCGTTCGCACTATCACACGTTGGCTCTCCTGCCAAACTCGAATTCATTACAAAGTATGAGGGAAATATGGCGACATGCAAGATTAATGAAAATACTCGTATAATTGTACTGTACGTAGTTTACGGGTTCCAGCAAACGCTATATCCGCTGTCCAGCATGGACTGAAGGTTTTCACAAATCTCGCGGTATGTGTGCTTGTTATGCAAGTGAAGTGAATGCAAGTGTGGCTTGTTTAATGCAAAGTGAAAAAAAAGTGACGATGGTCTAAACAGCTCGATCATCGCTCTGGTGAGAGGTGCCGTGTCACGGCTATCTTAACTCTTTTGAGTTAGACCATCCCGCCTCTTGTTAATCGATATAACTCTGAAATACGTTAAACTTAATCGTTCACCTGTAGAAGAACATTGCAGTAAATATCCTAACCATGCTTCTTGAGATTTGCGTGCAATATATATATATATATATATATATATATATATATATATATATATATTCTAATCAATTTAATTACTATGCATATTCATGCACGAGGCACATATATATGTGTGAGATATCCGTATCCAATGCATATAGCTAGGCAGATAGACACGTCCACACATAAGATATCCAATATACATACTTGAGGACAAAAGTATATACTCGCACAAATACCATGCATTTAAGCACTTGCACGTACACATTTGTGAGTACCTGAAAAAAACCCAAATAATTGTATTAACAATGGCATTACAATACAATGTTAATAAAAATAACATCACTCTTAATCCTAAATAACTTTATCCAGAGGCTAGTTGTAATAAGATGTACTTACGTAGAACGGACTTGTAATTACTAACGTGTAATTAAAAGTAATTGAATGCAAGAAAAATACATAGAGATGCAAATGGGATAACACTTATGTCCCTTCATATATATGTATGCATATTAGGAGCGCTTAGAGCGGCACCATATATTTTTTTCTATGCATATTTTCTACGTTTCCATATCAATTATGTGTCCTTCAATACCTACTGAGTATTTGCCTTTCATTGGGAGAACTTTTTCTTTGTAATATCGACCTGGTCTTTTTTTTAATTTCGTCCCAAAGCTAGGGTCTCCGACAGGCCTATACCTCTGCTCCCCCTAAGGCTGTGCATTATTTTACAATACGTTCAACTGACTTACTCCCTAACCCACAAACCCGACATTCTGTATTTTCTCCCTCCCTATATTTAGATCATTGCTGACTATTGTACTGCATCTTAGCTTGTCAATCTTAGCTTACATTGTACTTCCCGTTGCATACATTTTGACATCCCTTCTTTCCCTTCAAGAAACTCCCTGGCGCAATTAAAACGGCAGCCCAATGCAAATCTTATCATTTCTGTTTGAATTGTTTCTAACTTATTTTCAGACCACGCACTGTGAACCTAGAGAGGCACTAGAAAAAATCCATCTTGGCACATACATGGTTTTCCATATATTCCTTGTTACTACATGTTTATTAAACCCCCAGAAGTCCTTTCGTCTTACTGTATTTGTTCCGACGACAACGGACATCCTTGCCTGACCCCCTTAGTCACTATAAACTCTCTGGATTATATTATTATTATTATTATTATTATTATTATTATTATTATTATTATTATTATTATTATTATTATTATTATTATTATTATTATTATTATATTATTATTATTATTATTATTATTATTATCATTATTATCATTATTATCATTATTATCATTATTATTCAAACCTTGTTATATCTGTAAATTTCTTCTAGTAACTCTACCCAGCTATCTCAAAACTCTCCGTCGACATAATTTGATACAACTTTGTTTCGCCCATCATATGATTTGTATTTGAGATTTAAAAACCCTTGCCCCCACAATCTTAATGCTTCCGGAATCTGAGTTAACAAAAAATATACTTATTTAGCCTATAACCTTTCCTACATCCACACCGCAATCTCATATTTTCCCATTTGTCTCTAGAATACCCTGTACTCGACTTCTAATTATCTGGATAAATATTAGATACGTTATAGATGTAATTGTGATCGGTTGTCTATTTTGTAGTGTGTCAAGATCGGCTTCCTCTTTAGGAAGAGGAGAAACTCCTCCCTTGCGCCAATACACCGGGAGTCTGTCTTCTTTAAATATCGTTTTAAGTTGCTTCGTTAGATAGAACACGTATTTATTTCCTAACACCTGAATTATTTGAACTAAAATTCCGTCAAGACCACACGCCGTTTTTGGATTCGTTTTCTTTACCATGCGTTCGATTTCATCCGTTGTGGCTGTAATCTCCGCGCTAGTTCTTGCTCTTTCTACACTGTTTACGCCGGAGGTGAAAAATAATGCAACGCGGTGTCAATTTCTTCTATTGTGTATGTTGTATCTTGTTTCTCATTTGTCAATATTGTTTCATGTCTGACATAGTCTTAAAACTGTTTTGCTCGCTGTCCCTTCGAAGCCCAAAAAACGGTTAAATTCCCTTTTGCCTGCATTTTTAGTTGCATCCTATATATATATATATACCCAACCCCAATTACTCTCCGTTATCATTCGCCATAATCTGCGTGAATTCTCCAATGGATTGCGCCTAGCCGAAATCGTTCCCCGGCCGCCACGAGAAATCGTACTTTTACGAATGACCGGGTCCGCCAGACCGTTCTCAAGCTAACTGAGGGTGACGTGTCGGGCCAGACCAAATGCGGACATGGTCGCCGACGACGCTCGGCGCGTGTTCGATTTTTGCGAGACCTCGGGTTTGGAACTGAATCCCAGGAAATGTGTGATCTATCTGACAGGCGATAGTACACAGGCCCCCAACCTTCGCACCCTCCAGGTCTTATTGCCGGCATGTAGGGTTACTCCTGACAGTTACCTCGAGCTTCTAGGAGTCCCGCTCTGGCCGCAGGGCCTCACTCGTGCTTTCGTTAAGTGGCAAAACAAGCTAAAGGACGTCGCTAACAACTTCGGCCCGCTTGGTGCCCACCACGCCCTCTTTATACTCCGATCTTTGTTCTCAGCTACCAGGGTCATCCATCTTCTCCGCGCAGCGGACCTAACAGGACGGCTGTACAGCTTGCGTCCATTGAACGAGTTGACTGCAAACACCCTCGAGTCTCATCTTAATCTATCACTGGCGCCTTCCGCTCGAAAACACGCGCATCCACCAATCTCGCTGGGCCAGCGACAGTTTCTTCAATGGCCGGTGGCGGGCTGTCTCGGCAGCCCATGCTTGTAATGTAGCCGAGACGATGAAGCTCACGAAATACGTCTCAATTGGTTATCCACATGAGTTTCAGTCGCTAGCGTTCGAGACCCTAGACCGTCCAGGCAACGTCACCTGCAAACTCCTCTACAGGATCATTAAGCACTTGAATCTCAAAACCGGAGAAAAATATGTGCGGGTTTCTTGAGACAACGCCTAGATCTTGACGTCCAACGCGGGAATGCGGTGTCCGTCCGTGGCGCACTGCTTAACTGGTTCCATCCCGCCCGATACGAGATTGAGTAATATTCCCAGTGCACACATTCTCGGGAAACAATTGTCGTTCCATTTGCATCCTTAATAAATGCCTTGTTTTATTTTCCTTGTTTTTTCCTTATATATATATATATATATATATATATATATATATATATATATACATAGTGCAAGTTGGCAACGAGTTGGGAATGACAGAAATGAACATCCCGCTATGTGCGCGCACCGTGCAATGATCCTGCTAAATTATGATTATTTATTGGTACATTTTGGTATTATGAAAAAGGTTACAAACGGTGTTAATTGTGCCGTTGCAGCTTAGACAATACGACACAAATAATTTCGCTTAACTAAGTGGTACTGCACTAGGTATGATTCCCGACAAATGTAAACAAACAACGCTTTTTGTTATGCACAACTTCGACGTAACTGAGCACATACCATCATTTAAATTGCTTCACAGAGAAAACGAAAAATTAAAGACGTTGAATCAAATAGAGACTAGATATATCAATTTTATCTCTACCCATAAATAGGTTGAGATATTCAATAGCGCTTCGAGTTGAAGGCTACGTCACATCTGGGCGTAGGATTCGATCATAATCGCTGTCACAAGAAGAATTGTCACGGGAAATCCAAGAAAACTCAACTCTAATTTTGTGAAGAGCAGGTCGCCACCTCCCTTGAAGACGAAGCTAAAGCGGGGCTTTAATTTGTGCATGAAATGAAGTTTTCGATAGTTATTCTTTGGTGATGTGCAATTCAATAAATATTTATCGCACTATTATTTACTCACTGCAGCAGCTAACAGAGTGACACTCGTGCGCTGTCAAGGTATACCTCTACACATTAAGGGCTTATACATATATATATATATATATATATATATATATATATATATATATATATATATGTTAAATAGACGTTTAAGACATAATTTTCAACCAATAATGTTTACATATAGACAGCTGTTCTTACACAAGTGTATATGTTTATGTAAGTTGTGTACACAATAGGCAGCACAGAGTCCACAAAAGCAGCTGAACGCGACATGTTGACAATAGACGCTTTAAGTGCGGTAACACGCTGAAGAAACCAGATAGACGAGATGTCGTTCGAGGAAAACACAGGGGCAGCAAAACACGGAGCGGCCTGTACAACTAGAATCGGCATAAACACAATTATGTATTTGAAGGCGGTATCAAAAGAGGTATAAAAGAGGATTCGACAATGCGATCTGTTTGTTAGCGGCTCTGACCTCATCCACGCGGCAGACGACATTGCAGACTATGTGAAGAGGACTGGTGACAATAGTTGACAATAGTGACAATAGACAATCTACGGTGCGGCTCAGAACGCTGTACGCCGGCGTCTGTCAAAACCCTTTAGAACGTATGAAGAATGACAATAACATCCACAACAACTACAACAAAAACAGCAACAACCATCGTGGTCAGGCTTGGGTAACAAAAACTTAGGCCCGAACAGGCAACGGTTTAGGGGATTTTTTTTACTGTGATACAAAATATGAAAACGATGTCTATTATAGTGGCCAACGACACCAACTACGATCGTATACATTGATCGCGTACGAGAGAATGGGGCTTCACTGGAACAGTGGGAGTATGTCATATGGTGGAATGGCGTACATATGATAGAACATACATATGGTGAAATGGCGCAAACTCAGTGGATCTCATATAAAGAGCTCAGAGCGAGATCCGGGCGTGTACGTCAAAGACCACTGGCCGACAATTTCACCGCACAGAAAACACCTAAAAATAACTTTTAATCTTGCTTAACCACTAGGCGCTTAATCGTCCAAAGCGGCCCACTTTACAAATGCGAGAGAAGTGCCCTCACTAAAGAGACACAGATCCCCGTAACTCTCTTAAGCACGGAAAAGAATGCCTCCCCACAACACAGTATTGCCTCACAAAAACGTAGGTCTTCCTATTAGAAAAGGCCAATGAAAAGAAAGAATGACTCGGCTTCACATGCTGCAGCGGCTCAGCTTCATGGCTTCACGCAGCTTCACAGCGCCTAGGGTGTTTGAAACATTAAGACTCAAAACTAATAGGAAACTCTCAGACCCTAATTTTTTCACCCTTAGAATGTGGGTCATTGCATACGCCTACCAATGAGTGCGCCGCTCACAATCACTACTCTCACCAAAGGCTTACCAAAAGGAACGCAAAACACCATTTATTTCTCAATTCTCGATGGAGTACTCCTTAGAGCTTTGTACGGCTAGTCCAGCGCTTATCATATTCTTCGATCTTCTCGAGAGAGACAGGCTCGAGGCAAAGAAACCAAGCAATTTACTTTAATAACCCAGGCCACAGACACAAAACAAAAATGTCTAAATCTAAAAATAAAACACTATCAATGTCCTGGAAAACATTGTTACCAATTAAATATTTATAAATGACATGGCGCTAATTCCTATTTTGTTTCTGCTCCGGATTGGTGCGTCGGGTACCAAAAACAAATATCCGGTGAAGCGCGTATGTTGCCACGTTGCGCTCATAACTATACGACGACGGGAAATTGCGCTATGATCCTGGTCCAGTGAGGCTGCTGGCCATTGCTTGTAGTGAGACGTAAAGTCTGATCTGGCCGATTTGGCGGCTGTAAGCCGATCGAGCGAAGCATGGTTCCCATCTCGCCGATCCGTTGCAGATTACAATAATCCCGACGGAAGCCCACAAGTCGGCATAAGCCGCCGTCAGCTGTTTCATCTCAAAGCTCTCAGTTAACATTAGTTCGCAACGGTTTAAAGCGTCGTCGTCGTCGGTTTCCCTCTCTTCATCTGCGGCATACCGATGGCAATCGTTTGCGAATCGTTTAATTTCATCAAGAGACCGAACCAGGGGCTTGGCAGGACCAGGCTTACCCTGCTTTACCTATTTCTAGTTTAATTCCACAAAAAGGGCATGCATATATATATATATATAGGGTCATTCATATCGTTATGTACTTATTTCGAGGTTTGGTAGAACTCGGCAAGAAAATATTTTTCCCCAATGGAAGGAGGTACGCGGAAACGTCTTGTTCAAGAGAGAGAGAGAGTGAAATTTATAAGAGTAGTTAGTCTGCCCTTTTTCTCCTACATAGTTGTGCGAAATCTACGTTTGCGGGAGAACCAGTTAACGCATGAAGGAACCGAATATACCGGCGTGTTCGGAGGAAAATTCTGCAATACACTACAAACTTGCATAACGAAAGCGATTAGCCAGATTGATAAAAATCATAAAAAGCCAATATGTTGTTATGTCTTATGTTAACGCTTTTTTCATTACGACCAAAAAATGTATGTCCAAAAGACTAGTCTCACGCAATAGCAAATTTGATGCCCACCATACCAAAGTTATGGTGCTGCGTTACGTAGTTGTCAAGTAACTAAGTTCTTCGATAGCCATATCGAAAGCGAAGGCATGCATACTTGCATAGGGTGTATGAGAAAGTTAGGTACATATTTTGAGATTTGGTAGAACTCGGCAAGAGAATATTTTTTTCTACTGGAAGGAGGAGGCGGAAACGTCTTGGCAGAATTTTACGGTTCTGAACGTGAAAACTTGCACATAAAACGCATTTCGTTACACAAGCTAGTGACGTATCTTCCGTTGTGCAGAATTTTCCTCCGAACACAGCTATGTAGGACAAAAAGGCAGAATAACTACTTTATAAACTTTATAAACTCGACCGGGCGCACCGGGTGTAAAGCCCGACCTCGTTATAACAACACAACACCTACCGAGGTCTGGGTTTTAGATGCCGAGGCAAAAGCGCGGCAGGACAAGATCACCAAATATGACGTCGAGTTCTTAAGAGCGACGCGTCCCGACCCCCAAAAACCTCGCAGATTCGGATCCATCACTATCTCTATGAGTGGTGTATGGGACCCCGAATCTGCGAGTACGCTCTTGGGGCTCGGCGCCACGAAGTGGAATCTTATGGATCTTATCGTATATACATGTATATATGCGCTGTTGAAACTTTCGTTGATGGCGCTTTCCTGACTAATATGTGTGCGTGCAAACAAAATGAATGAAACTGTGCCATAGTAAAATGTTTCTTCATGCATCTTGCCTCTTTAGGCAAAACCGGGTCCCCCTCGGAGCCTTAAGCCTGGAAGTGGTACGACTCACCTCGTTTAGAATTTACATGATTTAGAGTCATTGGTCAAACGCGAATTTGAGATGTCAGATAGCGCACAAGACAAATAAAGCTAAAAAATACAAGATGTTCACTGCTGTAGACCGAACCATCTGGTACACATGAGGACCAAGATAGGGGAAGGGTTTGCGATATTTTATGGTAAAGGCGCAATCCTGTTATTCTGTTTAAAACTGCCGAAAGAAACCGACTGATTAAAAATAACTATGAGTAATAAAATTTTCACGGAGCATCATCACCGCACGGGTGCGAGTGTAGGTGCTTCGCCACACAAACTGTGACGGATATAGCAGAGCACGATAAAATTATATATATATATATATATATATATATATATACATACATAAACAAAATTTATTTTTACTCACTACAATCAAACTTTGCCTACAACCTGCCATAAGAATGTGCCAATTGGTTTGTGGAAGTGCCCTCCGACAGAGTGTATGGTAAAATTCATGGACTGCGAAACGTACATGTCTATTCATCCTGCCTGCTCCCTTCCACCCCGAGTTTATGGTTTTTGGGAGTGCGAACTGTTTTGTAATCTGTTCTACGAATAGAGAATTATTGACGGAAGTTAAACGAGACAATCCTTAGCGGAACTTTGTAAGCCTAATACCCGTTCCAGAAGGGCAAGTGTCACGCGGTCAAGTACCGCTAGATGCAAAACACTTAGTTTCGCCCATAGGAGCTGAATTCCGTATACAGCAATTGGTGTTACTCTCAAGCCAAAGAAGGCCAGTGCTTGCGGGCTCTTAAATGTACTTGACTCAATCATTCCTTTTCATCTCGTTTCACTAATGTGCGCAGCAAAGGCCTTGATTCAGTTGGTAAGTGCGATGCCTGGGTATGTAAATCTATTTACAAAGTTTAGCTAGCCCCTGCCTGTTTAGTCTAAGTGAGTCATTATCTGCCAGTGGGCCGAAAATATCAACTCAAGTAGCAAAGTTAAGCGCCGCGTTGTACTCTTGAAGCATAGGGGGTGTCGGGAACTGTCTCTTGGGGATCACCAGAAGGTCCGCCCCATTCAGCGTTGACTGAAGGGCAAATGTCTTAGTAACGTAAACGTCTTTCGGAGCTGCCGCAGTTCAAATGAGGAATTATGCTCAGTTTCTACAATGGCGTTCGACGAAATTCAACAAATCGGCCAGCTACCATTTCGCACAGATTTCACTTTTCTGGCAGACGAGTGTACTGATGCACGTCGTTCTCCACCGCGGACGCTCCGTGGCTTCTCCCTCTACCGTGTAGGTTGTTGTTTCCCTTAAACGTCAGGGTTGGTGGCCCTTAGACGTCAGGGGCTACTTAAACGTAGTCCTGTGGGACGTACGCCCTTGCCCTGGATCCCGGTGGCGACAGCGCTGGTTGGGTGTTGGCTGTTGCCGTGGAATAGCTCGTCCATGGTCCTGCCAGCCAATTTTTGAAGAGTTCACTTTCATTCTAAGAAAAAGCGACTCGTTGACAAATCACTTTTTGGCGCCAACACACCCTCATGTTAAGACGTTTTCAAAACCGCCCGAAGAAGACCGTAAGTCTCTGTCGCATCTGTGCCTCCTGTATGGCAGCGAATGACTGTTTCGGGCGGCGCGCGATTTGGGCATTTAAAGCAATGTTTTCTCATCGTGCGCTTTAAAGTACTGCTACCATAATAGGTGCCGGCAGCGTAGGTTAGCCCGGTTCGTTTGTCCGCTAGACCGCCGGTTTCAGCCGGCGTACGCCTTCCGGCCACTTAACGTCGACTAAAGATGATGGGGTTACGGGCTTGCCATGAGAGTAATTGGCAAAGTTTGCCTTGCTTCGGCTGCTGCTAATGCTACTACTACCACAGTGGCGGGTATGGGTGGGTTGGCCAGCCGGTCGGCCGGCCGCCCATTGTGTAAGTGTGAAAGGGGCGGCGGCACCCACCGTCGTGGCACTTTTATCCTGTTCGTTGTTGTCATCGTTGTCGCCATGGTCGTCACCGTGGCATACTTTAGTTCGGGGAGCGGACAGCGAAGAAAAGCCTCTATCTAGCGAGCCTCTGTTTCACTTGCTACGTCGCCGCCGTTTGCTTCTATTTTTCTTTCTCTTCTACCTTCTCCCCGGTTGGAAGGGTCATAATGGGAACAGCTAAGCTGTCAGTCATCCTGTCTGTACCAACCCGCTTTACGTCAGTGGTGGTTAAAGAGCAAACAATGATAGAAGTCGCCAGAGCGGCGGCTTAAACAACGGCCCCGCAAAACGAAAAAGGACTAGGGCCGAAGAAGAATAGGAGCAAATAATTGTCGGCTGTTCCACACTAAGAAGGCAGCAGCAGCAACAAAGTCTCGATGGCGGATACCGCGCGCACTGAAGGCCATAGTGCGTAGTGGGAAGACTGAACGATTTTGTCTGTCCGGAGCTGGCAATCGTCTTGGTAGCAGCCTCTGTGGCCCCCTCCCTCCCCTCTCCGAGTATCCGTTCGTTTGTCTCATTCATTGTCTTTCCTTCACGGTACGACGGTTCTCCTTTCCTGTCTGGCGTATACGTGGGAACGCGGACTCAAGGGGGCTCACCGGCGATTTGGGTAAGAGGGAGAATTCGGGAAGGCATGAAAGAAAGCTTAAGCAAACAGAATACGAACGCGCTGAAGAAAACAATGTAGAGGAAAGGGTGATCAATAGAAGAAAAACAAATATTGTATTTGTACTTTTATCTCTTAATCTCTCAAATCTTAGAAAATATTGCTTCAAAAGGAAATGTATCTTTCCGAGATTGAACACACACTTCCCAGTGCCACAGTCGCTGGCTAATTTCCACCCCTCTTCGTCGACGCATATTTACGAACACATATATATTCAAATATTAGAAACATAAATTGAGGACGAAAGGGAGAGAGAGAGCATATAACTGAGATGTAGCAAGAAGCCAAACATGAGAGAATATCTCTAAGTTACAACGCAAGAAAACCTAAAGCCTATCTCGTACGAGTGGTCGCTGAAGTCTGCTGCGGGCAGATAACGCAATTACCCCCCCACCCCACGCTGGTGCTCCATCTCTTACTCGATTTGCTTCCCTCTCTACCAACATCCCGTTTCCCCATGTGCCCCTCTCCTGCTGTCATTTCTCTTCGTTCACCGAAGGTCTACAGAGTTGTCGTTCGTCGGCGCCAATCCTCTTCAGGAGAGGGAGACACTGTCCTCCGCTTTCTCCCTGGCTGGAATGCCCCCGACAAATAACCCCTCTGGTCGCGCCTAGCCGACCGGTGGAGCGAGAATACGCCAGTAGCTGCGCCGCCTACACTTCCGGCGCTGAAGAAGAAGTTGAGTAGATTGCTTTTCGTGTCATCACGGCGTACGTAGAATAACGTATGTTCTAGAAAATTCCATTATATGATTAGTGCCGGGCCAAATATAATACATAATACACGTAAACGCAGCGCACAAAGGCCGTGAGACCGCGAGTTAACCTCTGTTGTTAATTGGGTGACGCTAGCGTTGCTTCGTACTAACGGCGAAAATACGCTTAGTTGTTAGAAGTAAACAACATCTAAAAATACTAAGTGCATTCATCGACATATATGTATATATGCGTCCACTAATTACAATGGAACAGTTAAAAAGAGCAATTTAAACTCATAGACGTATATACATGTATTTATATCTATATATATACAATATATACACGTTTGCCGGTTAGATGTGCTATCTGTCTAACTAAAGAGTCTATCATAATTTGTTTAGTACACTATCTATCTATCTATCTATCTATATATATATATATATATATAGTAAGGGGCACATGTTGAGATGTAAGAAAATTGCATCGAGCTAACAGCCTAAGAGTATAAATCACCCTCCGACAGGTAGCGAGATGATAGAAAGGACATGACTGGCTGCATACACGGCACACAGTCGACGTCAGGATTGTGGATAGATCGTTTGTACATATCGACTTCTGACTGCGCTCTTTAGTACCCCTAGTTTGTAGTATGTAAATGTAGTGATGAATTCAGTATTGCAATCTGCAGGTTTTTGAGCCACGGAATGCTCGTTTATCGCAACATGTTGCAAAGACTTCGTTTTGCCGACATAGGACTTTCCACGGCTGGTCCCGGGTTTTACCCATTTTTGGCCTACGAGCAATCACGCCTCGCTTGTTCTCAATCTTGTCCACCTACACATATCACGTTTGAGGCTCCAAGCTCTGGTTCTTCGTAAAGCCTATGTTTGTTTACTTTCGTTGGAATTCAAATGCAGTGCTGGATTTGACGACAAATAGCATAACGAGTTTTGCCGCTCTCGCTTCTACTGAATATTGTCGGTTTCATTACAATACACGGCATCCATTTATTCTTAGGTAAAAGAGGATAGATACTCCGCAGATCCCCCGATTTTTTTAGGTTCGAACTAAGCTATACTGTGTTTTCCTAGAGCTCTACAGAACACGTCTTACTCTGCTAACGTGATCGCCTCTACTACGCTCCCAGCACGACAAAACAGCATCATTTAGTTAGTGGAAAACGTTATTGCAGGTGTTAGAGGCCTACCCACACGTAGGTACAGACACGTGAATGGATGGCGTCAAGACACACAAGGCGTGACCTAATACTCAATCGTTAAACGAAAATGTTTGCCCTCGCAGAGAAACGCTGGCAGGTTCGGCAATCTTCTCCTTGTGAGTGAAGCTATTGTTATACTGCTATCAAGCAGCATGTGGGTGGCAGAAATCGCGCAATTCAATAATAACTTGCGCCCTCGTCTTTAAGACCAACGTGTAGGTAGCTCCGTTATCAGTTACGAGTACGATTTTGCGAGTGTACTGAACAATGCAGAACGAATTGTTTTTGGGCGACAGTCGGGTGCAGTCAGTGTAAATAATTGCTCTCGTTTGGCTTTATAAAGGGTGCCCCAAAACAAACTTTATATATATATATATATATATATATATATATATATTGCGTTTTGTGCGCGACAGATACTTCACTGAAGATAAATATTTCAAAGCCAAAAGTAATAACGTTTCGTCGCGAAAATACGAAACTCGCCACCTTATTATGCGTCATGCAAGTCATGGCTTCCATTATACAGTATGCACGAAAATTGGCTTCCATGAGGCAGACGGGCAGTGCACCTGTCGTCATTGTGGAACAACTCTCTTAAACTGTCATCTATTGTATTGACGGCAGAATTATATTTAACATAAACTCGAACTGAAAAAGACTATATATATATATATATATATATATATATATATATATATATATATATATAGTCTTTTTCAGTTCGAGTTTATGTTAAATATAATTCTGCCGTCAATACAATAGATGACAGTTTAAGAGAGTTGTTCCACAATGACGACAGGTGCACTGCCCGTCTGCCTCATGGAAGCCAATTTTCGTGCATACTGTATAATGGAAGCCATGACTTGCATGACGCATAATAAGGTGGCGAGTTTCGTATTTTCGCGACGAAACGTTATTACTTTTGGCTTTGAAATATTTATCTTCAGTGAAGTATCTGTCGCGCACAAAACGCAATATATGTATATATATATATATATATATAAACGAATGTGTAAATATAATATTCTGCTTCTGAATGGAAAAGTATATATATATATATATATATATATATATAAACGAATGTGTAAATATTCTGCTTCTGAATGGAAAAGTGCATGTATGCTCTAAAAGCACATATGAACTTTTCCATTCAGAAGCAGATATGAAAATACATATATACTTGTGGTAGCACGAAAGTACGCGTGTTGATACAAATGTGCGCACATGAATAATGAATCAGATAAGTGCCGTCTTTTTTTCTTGACTCTTAACTAAACACGCGAGTTGTTTCGAGATGAACAATTGACGGGCAATCCATCAGCCTATGGTGGTATCTATCTTAGACTAATTAGTCTTGGGTCCTCCTCGATCCCCCAATATAACTAAGCTAACGCCGATACAACTGCTAGCCAGTGATATCTGATATGGGCTATTCGTCTCGAATACCCGTCTCCCCCCCCCCCCCCTCCATCTGGCACCGGCTATTTGTCTCGAACAAGCCCCCAATCGGCCACCGCCTATTTAGTGGCCTTAAATGTTAATTTGTAAGTCGTTAAATGCGCATAGATATGCGACATGAGTACATCAACTCGCGACTTAATCTACCGTCGTAATCATCGTTAGCATCATTCGCATCCCGCAGTCCCATTGACTCGTGCAACTGAGTCAGGGGCGCGGCGCGCGACACCGCTCTTGCCTCGGCTAGACGCTGTCGATAATAAAATATTCCGTAAAGCTTGCTAGAGCCAGCTTACCAAAGCTACAATTGCCACGGCCGGTCTGCGTGCCGGCGTATCTTACCGTGTGCCAGTGCCACCGCCACTGGAGGACTCTCTTCGTTCGAGACATTAGAGGAACACCATCAACCAAGGCATGTTCCGTCCAGCTAAAGTGCGGCACGGTAATCCTTCCGGTGTCGCCACTGATGTCGCCGACGACAACGCCGACGACGCCGACGACAACCAATAATATCGAGACATCTATTTAGGCCCCAATCGCGGGAAACATACTCGTTCGGTGTCGTTCTAGTCCCTGCATCATCGGTAACTGAGTCGTATGCAGAAACAGCAGACTCCAACGTTGCCCAACTACTTCAGCTTTGGCTGCCTAATTACCCAACTACCTCAGCTCCATCTCCCTAATTACCCAAGTACTTCAGCTCGCCTACTCGCTTCTCTATCTTTCTAGTCATTTATCTATTATTCTAGCTATTTGCCGGCGACACTATAATATATATATATATATATATATATATATATATATATATATATATATATATATATATATATATATATATATATATATATTTACATAAATATATATATATATATATATATTTACATAAATATATATATATATATATATATATAGACATGGATACCGACAATTTTGATTTTAAGCGAAATTAGTAAATGGCCTGAACTATCAGGCCTGTAGATGACGCGATGTTCTCGCAAAGCACAGTAGACGAGAACAAGCCGCCCCGTGCACAAAAAAGGCCAGCCTAATAACAACGAAACAAATATTTGCTAATGTGCGTTCATTATTACCTATACAGGATCGGTGGCGGCAACGGAGGCCGCCAGGGAATGGCTGGCCGCCTAGGTCGTCGAAGGGACCCGTTACCCCATCCGTCTCTCCCGTCGCCCGGCGCAGGAATGTGAGTTCTCCGGTCAGTGTAGCTTGAGCGGTCAGTCGTCGCATCGGCGTCTTGCGCTCGTTGTCGCCGATGATTGAATCTAGCATCATCAGAAGCAGCAAAAGCATCGTCGATGCTTGTGAGCGCCACCAGCGCTTACAAGCGTGCGTACGACATACTGACGTTGTACGGCTGTACTACGCTTGGCAACTGATTGCACAGAGCGGCCAAAACTGGCCGGCCAGCAAGTTAATTGGCTTCTGGCAGGAAGACTTGTCTCTGGGGTGGGTCGTCGTGAAATCGAGTCGTTGTCGATTGTTGACCACCGACTGATTATTATTATTATTATTATTATTATTATTATTATTATTATTATTATTATTATTATTATTATTATTATTACTATTATTTTTCTCTGTGTCCAACAGAGACAAAATAAAAAGCAGCTGCAGCGGCAGGTACAGCGAGGACCGTCGTGTCCTCGCTAGCTGACAACTTCGACAAATAGCGCAGAGACGACGATATACTTGTACTCAGTGCTTGTACGTCAGCCGTTAAATTCCGACGACAACGGAATGATAAAAAGCAAGAGGCGCCAACGCTACTCTGGATGCCAACTATTCGCTGTTCTCCTCACTAAAGAAGCATCTGCCACAAATTTATTTGTATAACTTCGGTATGTAAGCACTTTGCAATGGACAATTGTCTCCGCGCTAAAGTGTGGTCACGGGTTCTCTAACCCAGGGATAGCCCAGCTCAACAATGTGGTCCGAACAGACGCTGCATTTACTCGTTGAATGTCGAGCGACAGCCTCTGACGCAACAATTCGGGTGGTCTCGAGTCTCCCGTCGAATGATTATGGCTTCTACCTACGCGCTGAATTAGCTTGAGCGTAAGGGGGCTTGCCGCTAGTCCCCATAGTCTCGAACGCCAACGGACAAAATTCGTGCGGATACTCAACGCTGGAGTATTTTCTGCATTTGTTAGCCTCAGCTAATCAAGAAGCATAACCTGCTCGGTCCGCACCTGCATCGACAAGGGAAGGGGCTAATGAGTCGGTTACAGTTGCGTACCAAGCAAGCATGCGACTACGTTCGAAGGGCGTTAAAGTGAGACCGTCATGTCTTTGCCACAATTCATAGTCCTACTGACTAACAACTTGTACTAACTATCACCATTTCTATTCCTGCTATTAAATCTAGACTATCATCTGTCCCCTACGAAATTGGAATCGCCGAAAGACGTATCTTCTATGCACCGAGAGCCGGACATAGGGTTTCCCCAAGAGTCCTTATGATAGCGTGGCGGCTACTACTACTACTACTACTACTGCTATTTAGGACTTACTGGAAAATGCGGCTGCACACACGGTTACCGCGGCAGGGCAGATCATTGCAAGCGTGGTCCGGTAGTGTGGGGCTTCAACCTGCGAATAATCAGTAGAGTCCCCGCCCTCCACCTAACTTGGAACTGCCTGCGCATCACCTAAAACAGTCAGAGTCTATTGGCGGTAATATTCCCCAGGAACCACGGAGAGGGACGCCATAGGGGGATTGGTTCCCGTTATTTTTTTAGTATAGCATTCAAGGCTGCAGATGTTGTATTCCAGTGGGAAGCCGTTTTCGACATTTTCTTTCTGATGTAGGTGGAAAGCTGGTGTCTTTCTTAAAAGTGGTGGAGGTGCGCGCTTCTTCGCGCATGCTGAGCACCTCAGAACATATTGGGTGTCTTCCGGTTCATCACAAAGGTAAATGTACTGGGGGCTGGGAGCCTTCCCGATACTGAGCAGTTAAGACTGGAGATCGCCATCGCTTGCTAGGTCCTGCTTTGTGTGGAAAGTAAGTTCTCCCCTCGGTCGGTCCAGCCAGCCTTTACTGTTAAGGCCTAAGGTGCGGGCTGACGTGTGCAGCACCCAACTTGCAGGCCGTCTCACTTCTCGTGCTACAGGTCAATTGTATGCCGACGTTCCTTGTCCTTCTTACATTCGGGGTTACCCCATAAGCGGCAGCGCTTGGCTGCTTTCAGGTCCTACAGGAGTGAGGAGTTCTAGCAAGACCAAAAGCCGACGCTGCGCAAACCGTCCGATATAGTCCGATATATATATATATATATATATATATAGCCTGAAGACCCCGATCCTCTGGGCCCGACTCAGGACGATCTTGTTTGCGACGAGCTTCAAGGGCCAGGCCGGAACTCCATACAGGGAAACTGACTCGGCCGCGGTTATGATTATTCTCCGTCTTGATTGTCTTGACCCATACTACTTGTATTAGACCACTCGTACCACTGTCCTGATCCGTAGCCTTTGATGCAAAGCTTTTGTCGTTTAGTATCAGCTATTATATAAAACTGCAAATATTTGCCATTTGAAGTGTTGTCATAATTTGTTTCTGACTCCCGTTATTTCCGCCAGCTTGCTTTTCTTCCGGTCCGCGCTAGACGTCTATTGAGGAAATCGTCTATTAAGGACTAAATGCATGAGAATCGCTAGCGTTCGTACACTCTGTCGGGTGGTCGTCGCGCAAGCAGAAAGGATCTAGCTGGTAGAAGCATGTTGACCCCACTAGCTATAACCCGGCTTAGGACAATAGTGGTTTCTACAGAGGAAGATTAAATTTCTAAATAACAGACGCCAGATAGCAATCGTCTGGAAGTGACCCAGCAATGTCTAAAGCATTGCATCAATCATACAATATTAACCATAATACCTCGGATTTGCCGCAGCGCTCGCAGAGCGCCGCAGCTGGACAACACAATACCGTTCCACGCTTTCGTTGTGGTTTTAAGTCCATATAAATCCCCAATTAGTTCATGCGATGATTGGTCATGGATGAGCACCGCTGTGTTGTCTATCCAAAACTATTTGTGTTTTGGGCTTAGCCTATGTCGAAGCTATTGATGTATGATAATACATTTTCCGTATGTATCACCTGATTGGCTGTTATACACAAGGACAAACCCTCAGCATCCATCTGTGTTTATAGTTTATTACCATCCTAGTCGGGTAAGTTATATTCATGCACTGGATACAGCTTGTACTTCTTGAATATCCCTAGACCTGCACCGTCTGGTCTGTTCCCCAATTGACTAAGCCGCTGTATCTACTGTGGCGTGAAGTTGCATACATTTCTACGTTAATTTGTTTTCATTTCTCGATCCACTTACAAGTGTACGTCCTCGTCCTGCAACCCCAAAAACCTGTTCTACAAGACAATATTTTCAGCTTAATTGTGTGCTTGTATCTAAAGACCCGTTTGTGTAACAACATATCGAAGTAGTGCCGTCATCTTATAGCATACTGTCTGATAAGTCTCCCAGGCGCGGTGTTTTCAGTCGTGCTCAAGCGGCTTGGGACTTCAATTTGTCACTCAATAAGCTTGATATTTTGTCAATCGCTCAAGGGTTCTATGATGCCGAAGCTCTCTTAATCTGAAGCTAATTTGTTCCGTCGGTGGCATCCTGTTTTTTCGAAGAAAGACTGATAGAAGGACATAATATAATGACGTCTAATAATATAAAGTATACAGAACATGCAATAGACATTGTTTTACGAGCAAACAGAAATTAACCCAGATCACCCGCTCAGGCATGCTTAGTAATCCACAAATGTACACAAAATCATTTGAGGTGTGCGTACTTCTTAAAGAAGCATATGTTCCCCCCAGCCTGAAACCCATGGTTGACGAAAGATCATCGGCACCTAGACGATTTCAACGTAAAGTTGCACGCAAGTGTGATATCTGAAGTCATGCTGTTCAGCTCCCCGTTTTGAAGCGGTAGTGTTATCGGTCCTTATTTTTTCGAAAACAGCCGTGGTGATACTGCAACCATCAACAGCGACCGACATCATGGCATAATAGATAACTTTTTATGGCCGGAAGTGGGCGAATGGGGTGTGGATGGATTCACAAGTAACAAAGTGCCCTGCACAAAATTTAAGTGCTTTACTATCTCTAGAAATTGAGCATTGATGGGCCGGCAAGATCCCCTTATTTGAACCTCTTGTGTCTATTATTTGGACCTCTTTTTATGTGGTTTTGTAAAGGACCGCGTCTACAGTGATGCCCCCGAATCAAACCCTAAAAGGCCGTATTCGCAAAGGTATTGCCGAAATATACTGCGAAATGTATCACAATGTCGTCAGAACTACGAGTCAGAACTACGTATATGCCGTCGAACCCAGATATGACATGTTTTGAGAATGCAATAAAGCAAAGTTTGGCACTGCAGTTGTATATGTGGTTTAGGTATACGTGCGGTTTTGCGTTTATTTGCGTTGGGGGTTGCTGCCGTCTCTATTGAGAATGCAAGTTTTTTAAATGCCTACACCTACGAAATACCGAGGAAAATGAAAGAAATTCTTAGATCAATACTGGATTAGTCTGAAAGACGCTCGAATCTGTGTGCGCGGGCAATCTCAAAATGGTATTATACGATAGACTCTAAGCAATGGAAACACGCTTCATTTTGTATACGCGCTTCAATAGGAGACGAGCAGGAGTCTCAGGTCAGTCTCACTCAGCAGAGTTTGATGTCAACACGTTTTTGCAGGTAAAACTTAGCTGTTTTAATATACCAGAAATGCCAAACAATCTATGAGTGAGATATTTCTTGGTAATGTCACACAACGCCATAAAACAATTCTAGGAAGATATCAAGTGTATGGTCAGTATACGCTTAGCATAGAACAAATTTTCTATTGAGGTACGTTGCCTGTTTGGTGATGCATGTACATTCTTGCAACAATCACCTGGCTTAGGGCACGAATAGTTTTCAAGAAAAAGACTGAGAAATCTAACTAATACGGGTCAGATGTTGATTGCCCCAGATTGATCCGGCAATCCTTAGCACATTGCTCAAATCATAAAATATTTACCAGAGTACATCGGACTTGACGTAGCGCCAGCGGAGTGATCCATTTCAACAGCAAAACCTAGCCCATCTAACGATGTCGTTGTATTATTAGGTTGCAGTAAACCCAAGCTACTACTGCGGTACTAAATTGCCAGATACGAATGCTAAGCTAAAATATCCTACAACAGTAGCCTTAAATATTTAACCGCGTAGGAGTGATCAACCACATTTGAGGAGTTGAAATGAGTTGTGTCATCGCAAGAGCCTCCTAGCCGTTCAAACCAGTATGATGTTTGCCATACTGGTATTTACAACCAGGCCAAACAAGGTTTTAACAACCGTGTCAACCAGAGCGGTATCGTTGTTTACGCCACTAGGACTGCTAGATGGGTTAAATCGAAACAGAATTGTCGTATCATTAGTAAAAGTTATTGCTTTTCTTAGAATTGCCCTTGAAATCGACCTTAATTGTTGCTTCCCGCCGTCGCTGACGACATCGAATGACCAGTGTTTCATATCGGACTGCACCGCGCTATCGTCAAATCGGCGACCAATACGACGCTTGGCATCAAACACGGTGTTGCTAGAGCTCATGGCAATCTGGCGATGATCTCCACCTTGCCGTGCTGAAACACCCCGACGCACGAGTAGGTCGTGCCCAAATCGATTTCGATTGCTGGAGTCTTCGCCATTCTGTGGCTTTAAGCGTTGGTCGTTGTAGTTGTCGAATGGGTGGTGCTTTGCATGGAGCGGACGGCCGACGAACACGTTATTGCTTTTATAAAGTTATTTCGTCTGATCTTCAAAAGCATGAAGTTTAGTTTGAAGCTAGGAGCACCTTCAAGACTCGGTCGTAGCTTAAATACCGAGTATTATTGGTGGTCCTAGCTCTTACGGCCTAGCTGGCATTCCTAAACTACCGTATCCTATACCGGCGCTCAGGTTCTTCGTAATCACCGCTACCTCCGTCAAACTCTGAACGGGACCGAGAATGAAGCGATAAGCCGTAATTCATTGAGAAATGTCTGACAAACCAAGCAACTCAATTGTGCTCTTGCCAACTAGAAGTGGTCTGGAACGTAAATCATATGAACATGCGCCACCAATAACAGCGATGCAAAGAGTGTAGTGATATAGAAAATGAAAAAAAATCAGTACTGATGTCTGAATAGCAGCAAAACCTGACCAAACCCTGTTGCGGATGACAAAATGATCGATGCAAATCCTCGAAGCGGGACGAGAGATATTATCAACTGCACGTGTAAGCAAGCACGTTGATTGGCCATCAAATGACGATAATAAGTTAACGTTTGAAGATCTACTATTATATTAATAGTAGAGTCTCCAAAGCATAATGAAAGAAAAGGTACTGTTCGTGAGTCGGAAATCGCCTAAGATATTGAATACGACGTTTGACAAACATTCTAAGGACGGCAATTGGCCCTACAGTCTGCACTAAGGCTTTACTAGTCAATTGAGCAAAGTGCATAATAAGCCTTTTAATGACGTTGCACTAACGGCAATAGATTTAAAACCAAACCCTTCTTCAGTAGCGGGGTGGTGTGGGTAGCTAGTAGGCAATACTTTCCTGGCCTTTGGAGTGCTCGATCGCGCAATCGACCCCAGGGGTAAAGATCTGTTTCGTGTGTTTGAAGATGTCAGAAGTGTTATTGTAACGCATTATAAAAAAATAAAAAACATAACACATGTTAGTAGTGCACTTTTGGTGTGGAAAGTCCTATAGAAGCAAAATCAGAAAAAATGCTGACCCTCTAATGTACTTGCCTGAGAGCCAGACTGTTGTTGGTTGGAAGAATTTTGTTTAGAGCCCCTTCAGTCGTAAAATTAGCAATGGATTGAAGGTGTCCGGACAATAAAAGGCCACCGATGCCGGCATTTATATCAATAGCTAATAATGTACTAAGATCTAAACAAACATGGTTCAAATTATGCAGCTCCTGAAGTTACTGGGGCAATCAGGTGAGATGTACTTGATACTGTTCATTGATATGAAGTGAAGCAACAAATCACGAAGTATCAAAGGACTATGAATGTCATTAGATCTGCAAATTGATAGATACTGCATCACGGTTGGGCAAAAGAATGCCAACACGTCATTGAGAGGCTCAATGACGTGTTGGCATTCTTTTGCCCGTAGTTGCCTGTTGAGATCCCGCTATTGACTCGAGCGTTAAATAAAGTAGCTTTTTGGTCTGTCTTAGAAGCAACTGTCACATCCGGAAAATTTAAACAAACTTTAAAATTCGACGTCCATAGATTTTGCGACAGAAACGTACGAACGATCAGACGAAAAATGTAAGGCTTGTTCAGACTGCTAACCCTTGGAGGAGGCGGGAATGGCCTCCGTCGAAAGCAAGTCAATGGCCTTCATGGTTGACGCAGTTAAGTGTCTGTTGCTGAAGAAGTATGCATTTCATCAAAGCTTTTTGCTTTGCAATCTCAGCGACCCTTGGTCTCAAATACTTCGCACTAACAGGAAGCTTAATCGCGACGTTTAGCCAAAACAGGGATGCCCAACACAGTTTTAATCTTGACGGCCTCCTATGCTTCCCTTGTAGTATTAAATCACAGGTGAATGAAACTAGCTTTAGATTAACGTTCCTTCGTAAAAAAAAATTTCTAAAGCGTTTACCACATAGGGCCTGAAGCTTATCAGCAGAAGGGTTCTCTAGAATCAGCTTGTATTCTGCTCGCAGTGTTCACCAACGGGCTCGCGGGCAATAATAACTCGAAGAAAACCTTCTGTATGCCTGACTGCATATTTTCTCACAAAGCTTGTATCTGATGTGTGAGATCCAAACGGACATACTTTTTCGAAACGGGAAGTTTCGCGCTGCATTTGTGTATGCGTTTTAATATATCTGACAAATTAAATGTTGACTAGCTTATGAATTTGCTGCCGTTATTGATAATATATATATATATATATATATATATATATATATATATATATATATATATATATAATAGAGTTTAATAATAAATATTTTGCAGCATGTTTATACATAATATATAGCCCGCCATCGGATTGCTACGGCGCGTTGCTCAGTGTCTAGCTAGTACTCTTTCAGACAGTATATTATGTATTAGTCTATATCAATGTGGTAGCCATGTACTAAGTATTTCGTGTGTCAGCACCATGATGGTGTTCATTCCATATTCCAGTGCTCTGGTGGAACCAGATAGAACTCCATTGAAACGTCTATCGTTGGTGAGCAAACTAAGTCAACTGACTTTAATTTTGTTCTTACTCTACAGTTTACGTAAGATTTATTTTTTGCTTGTTGGCATGTTGGAGTTGCTGGTATCACTGTGTGTGGCCTTCCGATACTGCGGGACGCGTATTTAAAGTCATGATCCATCGTAAGTACAAGTAAAGTAATCAGGCAAATAGTAAAAGTGCTCTATATAACATGGATATGTTTGCCATTCATGAATGATTGAAGATATATATATATCACGCGGCGTTGGATGCGCTATGTCTAAGGCAATCCACATTCTAAAATGAATATCACAATCGTTTCCGTTGACTCCGGCTACGGATTTATTTATCCATTCAGCATATCACAGCAATTGCTGAAAGCGCTCTGTGCGCATGTCTTGTTTGCCTTAAATAACTCACGCTTGAAATTATGTACACGTGTTTTAGTAGTTTACATCTTGAAGCAGGCCATTGCTTTTATACGGCCGCGCATACTGTGTTGATTGTACAGGACTAGCGACGCACATCTGTTTGCTAGGCGGCGTCGTAGGAACACATTACAAGAAAACGCGCGAACGATGTCAGCACTCATTATTGCCCACTGTTTGCATATTTCGCCGTGGTCTATCCACCGGTGGCAAATGCGTAATTGTGCTTGTTATTTGAGCAACAAAGAGTTCCGAGTAGGATCGATCAGTCCAACCTCAGGTGCTTGAGCATAGTATACGTAACAAAAATGGTTTCACTTGAGTGGAACAGGCTGGCACAATGTGCACAGACCAACATTATTGGACGATGTTTCTGGCTGTACCTAAAAACAGCATTCGCTATCCGGCTTCGCAAACGTTTGCCGCAAAATTTGCCCCTGCATACCTACCGATAGGATCTCGGAGTTCAGTTTTGGGGATCCTGTTTTTGCTCTCCGACAGCACTTAGATCGGATTCCGCCGATACTCTCGGTAGTTGGACGTCGGCTAAAGTACTTGAGGTGGCAGCAGATAGAGGCGTTGTGTCAACAGTCATGGGTGTTTCCGTTTTGGCGGACTCCATTTGCTCGGCCACCGTGGGGCTTGACGTAGATGTCGCCGCGTTGAGTGTGGCTAATTTGTCGCTTTTGGATTCCGTAGGGACACCAGCGACTGGCGTAGCTGGGGTTGTTGCCGAGGTTGCGGAGCCCTCGGCTGGATTAGAGGTGCTTGCTAGCGCTTCGGGCTGATGCACTTCGGTCGAAGTCTTCGTCTTTGAAGCTGACGTTGCAGATGTTGTTGTTGTTGTTCTTGTCGTTGTCGTTGATGCTTGTGCTCTGGCTGTAGGTGCTGCTGTTGGCGTTATAGGCGCTGATGTAGATGTCGTCGTGAGTTGTGGCGTTGGTTTTGTAGATGGCGGGACTAATTTTGTTACGGGCGTCGTGTTAGCAGTGGACGCGGCAGAACCCGTTGACGGCTTCGGTGTGGATGGTGTAGCTGATGTAGATGACTCGGCTAAAGGTGTAGTGATGTCAAAGTCACTTGATGTCGAACCGCTGGCAGTCTTAGATGCAGACACAGCCTCCGTGCCAGCCGCTTCACGGCTCTCGGAGGTAGCTGATGAGGACTGGTCGGCTCTCGACGGTAAGCTCCGGGCGTCGCTAGTCTTAGCTTCAGGCGCAGGACTTTCCGCGGGCGATGCTTTTGTTGGGCTGCTCTCAGGCTTGGGCGTAGTCAAAGACTGACCACCGGCACCTTTTGTCGTAGCAGAACCTGGCGCTGCTGGCCTTGTTACCACCGTGCGTTTTGACGCTACGAGCTTGACCGCCTTAGCTGTTTTGGACCTTACTGAGGTGCCACCTTCTGACTTGCTCTTGACTCCGGAAGTAGGCTCCGTTTTGGTTTCTGTTTGCTCTTGGGTAGCCTTCTTGTTAGCGCTGTCATCAGCGGAAACAGTTGTAGCAAACAAGCCATCGCGCCGGAGCGGGGTGGTCTCTGTGGGATCTGCAGGAGTAGGTCTCGTCGTAGTTGTAGTCTCCGACCTAATGGGGTTCGTGTCTTTAACTGTGCTCGGGCTAGCTGATGAACGTTCGTCTAGCGTCGTCGCCATAGTGGGAGCTTCAGTGGGAGCTGCAATTTTGTTGGCACTAGACGCTTTTTCACTGCCCCGGCCAATGTCCACTCCAGCTACGGGTTTGGCCTTAACAGTCGATGATTTGGGCAGCTTGTCAGCTATGGCCTCACTACCAACGTTCTTTTTAACGACATTTGCTTTACCAATGCTCTGTCCAGATTCAGCCGTAACTCGATCGACGGACGTGACAAACTTCTTTCCACCTCTACCTCCTTGTCGAGTACGGTGACGTTTGGCGAGATTCAATGGCCTAACTTTGAATTTCTCATTGCGAAAGTTAATCACATCGAGATTGAGGCGGTCGCCGTAACCTGGGAGCGGTCCAAACGAGGGCGTGCTTGTGCGGCGCGTGCTGTTACTGCTAGCTTTTCGTTCACGGGGAGCGAGGTTCTTTCGAAGGTTCAGCAATCCTCCTTGGTGAGGTACGTAGATGCGGTTTCTGTTAACACCGCTGTTGATCGTCGTAATATTGAGGTCATCACGTACCGACGAGGCGGGACTTCTGTCCCGGTTCGTATAGTACGCTTTGCCCTGAAAGCCTAGCGGTTTCCCTGCAGGTCGGCCATTTCTAGTGGGTTCGTCCGAGTACCGGCTGTACAGAGGCACCAGCTTCGCAGCTCTGCCAAGATCATCGGCGTCAAGAAGGACCGTCTCCTCCTGCCCTATTCTGTCGTTGAGGTAGAAGAAGTCGGAGGCAGAACCGCACGGAATCGCATTCTCAGGAAGGGTGCACGTCTGGCTTAGCTGATCAAAAATGGTCAGGTTGCCGCATATGAACGAGTACTTCTCCATCTTGACGCGGTCCACCTGCGGAATTGGGTTGCACACGTGAAACACCTTACAGTCATTGTCGACGTCGGCATAGTAACCGTACTGCATCGGACAGCGGAAAGTTGTCTTCACTGGGCCAACGATTAGTTCCGCGCCAGCAGGAAGCTGGACTGTTTCCTGTGCTGATGTTAGCGTTGCGGACGCTGCCGCTGCAACTGAAAAATTTGTGAAATGGCGATTGTTAGTGCAGGTAGGTGGCACCTATTCAGATCCGGAACGTTCTATACTAAATGAGCCGCAATGGAAGATGGCAACGCTGAGTCAGAGGGCTTGTGGCAACTCGGGTAGTAACAAGAAGGGACGATTAATAAAACCATTTCAGTCAGATAGTCCTGCTTTAAAAGTTTACCATGATGATGATGATGATAAATAAGTAGACCAGCATTTTTAACAAGTGTGCCAAGGGGGTAAAATTAGGGTAATAAGTAGAAAGGTAAAGTTTATACAAAAAACAAGAATACCCCGACGGGGACATGTTCTAGCTAATATAATAAATAGCCACACTTGGTCATTGTAAGGCTGATGAATGATCTTAAGCATGGAGTCTATCCATGGAGTGCACATAAATCTATATGCATGGAGTCTATCCATAGAGTGCACATAAATCTATAAGCATGCAATCTATTACCTATGACGACGACGACGACGAACTGCCGCATGTTTGTGAATGTTCTGCAGTGGATCATGGTTTTGCGTGCCAAGTGTATGCTTTTATATATGGCCATTACGCATGTATCTATCTACACGTGGCGAGGGCGGCTGTTTGTGGGAGCGGTATGCCGATATGCTGTCACCTAATTTACTGCAAAACGTATTTACAGTACTCAGGCACAATCAGACGGAAAGTCTGCAGCAAAAGTAGATATATATATATATGTATATATATATATGTATGTATATATATATATATATATATATATGCGTGTGTGCGCGTGCATATGTATTGACCATCCAGAAAAACTCAAGTCAATGGACGTGTGTACGTTCGCATGCACTGCATCCGCTGTGCGATACCGTATTCATAGCCTTGACCATCGTAGCTCGAGCAGTTAGTTGTTAGGCGGGCAGCGGCAGCAGCCGCAGTACAAGCCATCGCTGGAGCAGCTACTGTGGTTGTCTGCAGTAGTATCGACCAGGTTGGCCGTAATGGCCGATGACTCAAGCCGACGTAAGGGTAGCCGCCCGTTCAACCGGAAGACGTTCAGGATCGCCTGACCCGTCCGTCCGTCAGCCAGTCATTCAGTCAGTCAGTCGGAAGGGCATCGTCGGGGTCATCTCTGACCTGCTTGCTCTTGGCGGCGGGGTTAGTACGGCGACGATCTAGCCGTATGCATAGCACTGCAGCACCGGTTGAGCATTCGAGCAGACGCAGCGCGCAACTGATTACGAAACTAATCGTACACCGAATTCATTATGTTTAATATACACCTGCCATTGACGTAACGCTGTGTATCTGTGCGTGTGTCTGTTATGTATTACGACCGTTATTGGCGTCGGTGCGCTTCTGTTATCACCGTGCTGCTGCCGATGCCATTCCTCGTCATCTTCCGTTGTTATGTTTGTAATCATTGTTTATCATCAACATTATGTTGTTGTAGTTGTAGTTGTTGCTGTTGTTATTTTTGTGGTGTTAGTCGAGGTGGAGGTTGTGTTCATTGTTGCCTGTTACTTGTTCTGTGGCCGTAGCTATTGTAATATGTTTAATAAAAAACGGGAGATGTAGTAGTACAAATTAATCTCAAAGATGGCACAATTTATTTTTGAGATACACTTGTACTGCTGTGTTCTTAGTCATAGCCGATCACAGCATTTACTCTACCATTCACTCTAGCTCAATAAGAAATCATGGGTAATTGTTTGTGTGCCATGTGTATATTAACTACTACTGTTAGTTGCTGTTGTTAAATTAACTCAATGCCTAATGTTTTTACAATTGCGTTTTACGCATGTATGCACTGCAAAGCACAGTGCCGTGCTGATACACTCTATTACAGTCGGCAGGACGAACTAAATAATTTCAGAAATACGATTAGCGATGGTTTAATGGAGGCGTCCGTCGTTTTTCACTGTGCTCCGACAAAGCGCTGAATACGGTACATACTTTTCCAATTGCACGGCTTCTGCAGCGTTGACGTGTTTTAAAATGCTCCCTTTATGAGCGCCTTCAATAACGCTTTGTTTCGATGACGAATTGCCGTCTCTTACAATCACGTGCCTTCCAATGCTTTCATACCCAGAATTGGCACCGCACATGCGATCTCTGTTTGATGTTTGAACAGTGCAATATGGAGCGTTCGTTAAGCTGGTGTTCTAAAATATATATATCGTGCGCTTCCTGAAAATATGATAGAAGTTATGCTTGCAAGTCCGGCACTGCAATGTGATTGCACTGTATGCACCCACTTAGCATAAAAATAAGTTTTACACTTAGAATGTTTGATGGGGTAGGAAGCCAGGACACGGGCGAGCGGCGCTCTAACCGAGCAACTCACTTGTGAGTAACTGATAGGCATATGACGTACGGAGCTACAAAATGATTGACCTTTTGTCACGTGTTCATCTCTAGGCGAGCCATTTTTAGATATATATTTCAGGTACAGTATATGACGACCCAGTTTTAACAGATTTTACCATTAAAAATGTATATACAAATCATATAAGGGATCCCTAACGTTGTGTTAAGGGCAATTAATACTACTGACTCGTTTTCGGAAAGTGCAGTTTTTTAAACAAATGTTTGCACAAATTAGCCTCTTGAAGAAAAATTTGCCTACTCTGTGCCCCTTCCTTGAGAAATCTCTGCGCAAGGTTCCTACGAGATAATCTGGTTAAATTATGCAGAGCATGTTTCAAAGTTTCAAAACTATATATATATATATATACATTTTAGTTGGACAGCCGTTAGAATTCAATAATAATATATATATATATATATATATATATATATATATATATATATATATATATATATATATATATAATTGCATGTTGTATGGTCTTAACGTAATATCGCAAGACTTTTAAATAATTACCTTACTCCATGGCGCCTATAATAGATGCCGCGTCCCCCTGCAAAAGACCAAAGACAACGCTTGCCTCAAGCATCGACCCTCTCTTTGGTCGCTCGTGACTTCCTGAATTCGCTTACTTAAAAATTTGAAGAACACTTCTTCGAAAAGGGTTTATTATTATTATTAAATTCTAACGGCTGTACAACTAAAAATTTGAGGTTAGAACGTCTCTATCCAATCTATAAAGTAGTGCAAACAATTATTTCATAAATTCATCGCGCCGACAATGAAAACGGCGTTTTCCGCTGGAACGACAGGGCATGAGAAGAAGCTACAGCAAAGCCAGCAACCGCTCTGTTTCAAAGCAGAAGCAGCAGAAATGGCAAATGACCTCAATGACCGTGGTGCACGCTCCACTAGCAGAACCTTCTCCTCACCCCGCCAGCCAGCCGCCAGCGAATGGAGGCCGTCATCTGGTCAACACCTGCCGCCCTTTTCTCCCCCTCCTCTTCACCGGTTACTCGCCAACGTCGAGATGACACGCAAGGCGTTGCGCTGTTTTCCAAATGGAGCTAGAATCCCTCTGGGCGGGCTCTTCCACCGTCTGCTCAAAGATGTCGTAAAAAAGAATGACAAAACAAACTGAAACGCGCTGTTTGCCCTCGTCCCAAAAGTCTTCCACGTCAACAAAGAAACTCAAGGTGGTCATAACCTAATCAGCGTGATCAGGAAAAAGGTGGTCCTTTCCGGAGGTGATACTCTCAATTGAGTGGAGGCCGAGTATAGAGGGAACTGTGTAATGACGGATGAAGTCCGCTGCTCACAAGCTCTGGATTTTAATGCGCGAAGCGCTATTATAATCTCGTCTTCCGATGACAAGATTGCGCCATAATGCGCCGTTCATTTTGCGCCTGTCTAAAAGCTTTACCATCGTTTTTAGTGCAGCTAAGAGGGTGAAGCCCATCCTCAGTTATTGTAATGCCATTTGCTTTGCAACTGTAAGCGTTGGAAAAGGGGCACTTACTCGAAAAGCTGTTACCATGCGGAATGAGGTGTTGTCCAGCATGGTACCTAGATGCAAAAAAGGGAAAGATTTTAGAAAGCCTTCACTAAAGGTATCTCGTATTACCAGATAAACAGCTTTTTCCATTGCAAATTGAAGGCTGTCTAACAGTTCTCTAGCTGCAGCGCAGCAAAAGTCCAATGTATGCTGTATGGAAGATGCTTGCCTAGCCCAATCATTCATCTAGGTTTTAGCTCTCCGGCTAATAATAATAATAATAATAATTATTATTATTATTATTATTATTATTATTATTATTATTATTATTATTATTATTTGCCGCTCTGACAACTACATTTTAGGCGCTCCTATTGGGCAAAGTGGCTTGTGGCACGATAACGTCTAAATGCATCTATAGTCATCGCGTTCTCGTTAGTCGACTTATCTATATATATATATATATATATATATATATATATATAGCAGGAGGAAAATTACAACCACGTCCAACAGCCAGCAAGGCCGAGACTCGACTTTGCGATTGCCTGTTAATCATAGTTGTCATGGCAACGCCCCGTTTCGAACGGTGATTAAGTCTAAGCCACCGCTGCTACAATTTATTATTATTGTACTCTTTCAGTTACTTACTGTTTTCACTGTTAGCAGTTAGTTTAGTGTCAGCCCATGGCGCCTATTTAGAAGCTGCGTTCTATTTGCAAACATCAAATGACATAATTTGCCCTAGAAACATCGTCTCGCGTTGGTCTATTATTATGATTGGACCATCACCCTATATGTGTAATGTTTGCATGCCTTCGTGGCGGGAGAACATTATAACCGTCGGATAAGTGAGTGAATTTGGATTTGCATACGCCCACTTGGCCACCCGCCAAGAAAGTAAACCGCTCATAGACTCGACACGGGCCCCGGCGTTTGAAGAAATAGATTGCTGGCTTCTTAGGTTATTGGAGCGCACATAAAAACGTTATTATATGACCGCTTGCTTCTACGAGAATGCGGAATGATACCGCGGAAATTTAAAGCCAAGCTTTGTTGTAGTCACCGCAGCGATCCACCATAACTATTAAGCTTATAGTGATGGTACGGTTAGAGTGGTCGGTTTCTCAGATTCTTGTCAAATGCTAAGTAACTTCTTCTTCTTAAAAATGAACTTTCACGTACAGCCTCTAAAACCAGATAAATATTAAAGTAGCGAGTGTGCGTGAGCGTGTTGGCTCATTTCTTTTTCGGCGTTCTAATACGCGCATCAAATGATGTACAGAAGTCCTCGTGATTATTAATACCCGTAGTGCTCATCGTTTGTAAAAAGTACTAATTCAAAACATTCCATTAATTTTGTCGAGTGTCGTTTTCTGCCTCGTTATTTGACTCTCCTTTTTCAACTTTTTTTTATTTATTGAAAAACCTAAGCGTTGTATAATGCAGTTCCGTTGAATAAACCAAGTTTGAAATTGGAATATATATATATATATATATATATATATATATATATATATATATATGCATACATACACATATACACGAAACAACTAACACATAAATATACAAGTATAATTTTCGTTAATTAAGAGTCCAGAGCAAAATATTTCGTTTGAACCAGCCTCTCCGGCCACATACAATTGTTCACATCCAAGTGCTACAGGTGGCTGTCTAAAAGGACTTTCTTCTCTATACAGAATTGCAGATCCATTCGCATATCTGTCCGGAGGGGGGGGGGCAGATATGCACCCGGTGGTGGAGTTCGAGTTGCACGAGCTGCTCGTCCCTTACTCAAGAGGTCCTTATTTCTGGCATTCCACGGAAGGCCACTCGGCGTTTAGTGGAGCACACGTCGCAGCCACTCGAGCTCAGGACGACGATGAAGTGCCTCCTGAATGCGGAGAAAGAAGAAACAGGCCAAAAAGGAAGCCGAACATAGAAAACCGTCCAGCAGAGCTTCATTTGCCGGCAACGTTGAGTGCCTTCGCGACGAAGGTGAACACCTGACTATGCACCTCATTCGCAAGGTCGGCGAGTTATTTACACAGACTTCATCCGAGATGACGTAGATCTGACTAGAAAAAACCTCAGTATTTGCAGACTGAATCAGCTAGCTAACATTTCGAGCCACAATGGAAACACGTGTACAATTCCCCTATGAAACAAAGTTACAACTTACACGCGAAGTATTTATTTTTTACAAATTTTTAGTATATTTGTATCATTTTGCAACTTGGGAGACATATACGTATACGGTTCATTTGAAACAATCTGAGGAACTGACAAGGAGGGATTACAGCTAATTTGAAACGTTCGGGCTTAGCTCATTCTTAGCTCGTGTAAAACATTGATGAAATACAGCTTATTTGAAACATTCTGGAATTCTGATTTCAAGCAGAGGGGAAGAAGAGAAGTTTGCCTATTCGCGCGAACGTGAGACGATCTAAACAGAGTGCAATGCGTTTGGACGATGCCGCCATCCAGAATGCCGGGACAATTGTAGCGTTTGCGGAATCTGTTGTTTCAGACGTCGGTGCCAAATGGCACTCTCACTTGGTCGTCGTCGTCGGTTCGCGTACGGTCGCAATCCTGTATGAAATTTGCACTGACAAAAATGCAAGACCTCATTTTAATCCTGAATTTGATGCCCTTGGGCCCGTTGCCTGTCCCTATCCTGTTATCGTTTAATTAGCTTTTACGTATCTTTTTTACTATCTACTCTTTCGGTCTTTTTTTCTCTTTATGTGGGAAGTTCTGCGCTTTGCGGTAGTTAGTGGAGTCTTTGAACCGAAGATCCTTTTTCGTATAGTTCCAACTCTGTACGGTGTAGTCGAATCACTCCGAGTTTAATTACATCCGCCGTCGACATTTTTATCTCATCGTCCCCTTCCGGACATCATTGTGCTTCTCCATCGGTCGAGGGTTATCGAGGGTGTTCTTGAAGTTTTCCTGAGAAGGTTTCCCGACCGCAGCTGACCGTCGCTTACTCGCAACTCCTGTGTGCGTTGGTCAAGTCTGAACCCCCTTGCTCTCCGTCTCTCTTTTTATGAGTTTATATATATATAAAAAATATATATATATATATATATATAAATATATATATTAATATATATATATAAACTTATCAAGATATATATTAGAGACACAATTGAGATGGAGAGCAAACAAGTTTAGCGCCCAAATGAAATTGGTTTGTTTTGAAGCTTTGTTCCATTTGCACGTATATATTTAAGTTCGTAGAATTGTGTGAAACAATTCTGTATGAGCTCGTCAAGAAATAGGCAATCATACTCACTGTGAAAGTTTTCTATCTCCATGGATGCAAAATGGCGTATCAAATCACTTAGGCTAAGTTGTGTTGGCGGATATAGGGGAATAGGTGTCTGCTGTGCTGACAGCGACCTGATCGGGGTGGGAGCCACCTGGCAGGAAGAAAAAGTTGCTGACTTTAGGCTGATGGTACCGTAGTAGTTCTGCAGGCAGGCATGCATACATACGTACATGCACGGATGAGAGACGCGACATGCAGGGCAAAGTCATTTCAAAGTACAAAGTCGGCGTTGAGAAAATGCGTGGCGTCTGGTCCGCCTGCCACAAACTGGAACTGTTCTGTGTTGCGTCTGGTTAGCGTCAATGGCGACGACAACGACGACGACGAAAACATGGCGATCACAATTTCACTAGAGAGAAACCCGGCATCAGCCGAAGCAGCAGCAGTAGAAGCGGTTTCGTTCACTTGAGTAGACGGGACGACTCCTGCAAGAAATAGGCTTCCAAACGGCATCTGAATTGAACGTAGAAAGTACGTAATCAGCCAGCGTGAGAGTATTGTACCATTGCACCACAAGTCATGACGCAGATATGTTATACACGAGCAATGCCATCGAACACAGTCGGGCAATGCATTCTATTAGTCAGTAGGTGTCACTACAGTCATTACGTGACACATGCTTAGCACTCAAACCGAGTAAATCGAGAGGTTTGCAGATAATTAGCATTTTAATTAGTTGGCATGATTTCAAAAACTATTTTGTCTTGCGGGCGCTAGGCCGATATTTTACCTACTCGAAGTTTAGTAGTCTAACACAATATATCATAATTTATATATATATATTATGTCATGATGTACTTTACTAATACTACTCATAATGCAAAATATTTACCTCATGAATAGCCGCGCTCAGCAACGGATTAAACTGCAATGGATTGGGTTTGTTCCTACATGGCTAATGGTCGTTGAAGAGCACTGAACGGGCTTTAGAAATACCGGAATATAGATATTTAGAGTATTGGGTGGGATATTACAGAAGCGATACAGCGAGTCGTTTCGCGCGGCCTAGTATAGAGGGGTCAATCATGTCGCGATGTGTGGCGGCGTGATTTAGAAGGCTACAGCGCTAGCCAGGGTTAACATCTTCCGAGGTGCCTCCGGTTTGATCCCTGTTGTTGATCGATTTTTTAAGCGGTGCTAGGCTACCACAATGACTGCTGGGGAAACCCTAGATATCAACAGTTCCGGCTCACGGTGCATTGCAATTTCAAGCCCGTAGGGGACGGAAATGGTTTAGACAAAAAAACACTTAATTTTTTTTTTAATTCTGCTCAAGGCAAGGTGCTCAAAGTGGGAATCTAGCAGTAACACCATGATCGTCGTGTCACAAGGCCATCTTTGGCGCATCCGCATTGAAAAATCTGGACTGCGCTCGTTCATAATTGTTTTGCCGTCTAGACCGGGAAGCAATGCATATATTGAAGAAGCCAAAAGGACGAGTATGTGTATGTTTGTATGTATACCTTATGTATACCTCGAATCCATGGTAAAGCAGTACAAATGGTGTTGACAAATGGATGTGTGGCTTTGATGAATGATATGCCAACTAAAAGCAAGGTTCGCAGTATTACGGCATTCCAGATCACGCATTAGGATAGCTTTCAATGGCACTTCCCCATCTATTGCGTTATCAATTTAGAAACTCCATGCAGCGTATGCTTAGTAGTGCTGCACCGTGCGAGAATAAACATAGTTGTGTCGAATGTTCTCGTTAGGTATTCAACTATCAGAGTTATTTGTAATCTACCCTTCAAACGTAACCACTCATGTACTACAGACGTTAGGCAATTGCATTTCTTTTTATGACAAATAAAGCTGGTGCAGTTAGAAGAGAAGACGGAACCTGTCTATCGACAAGGTGCAAACCAGCATACTTCTCACTTATGATACACTGGGTCAATTAGACTCTAGCATCAGTATCGACATAATGCTAAGAGCGATGACGAAAAACGATTAAGGCTCGTTCTGAAGCATAGCACGGCTTTAGATCGGTCATCGATGGCCCCATGCGCTGTGCTTCTTAACAGGATTTCGTGTACTCTTTAAACACAACAGTCGCACATCTTCGCCGTCTTCGCCGACAGCATTCAACTCTGCTACCCTGAACTCTGCTACCCCTAAACTGGCAGTAAGCAGGACTTACGCGATCATTCTAGAGCTTCAACGAAAAGCAGTGCTTCAGAAATGACAAATAATCCTATTCTATGCTGGTGCGGCGAAGCATGACCCAATTGCGCAGGCAACCGCGTTGGCTCAAGGCGATAACCTAAGCCTGCTCTTTCCCGTGGTATTAGGACGAAATTCACTTCCTATACTCATAGATGTCTTGCTATTTCCAATGTAAGACTACTCACAGAAAGCTATATTGCGTTATGATGATGATGATGATTATTATTATTAATATTATTATTATTAATCGTTACATTTGTGAGGCGTGAACAAGTACCCCTCGTGTTCTCCTAGCTCCTAATTATTATTCCATGGAACCGACAATACAACCGGCGTTTCCTCAGCACACTGCAAGCGACAGCAGTTGCCGTAAAAACCCGCCTTTACGCCGATTGTCTGTGAGACCTGTAATCCGTCTGCCCAGCTCACTGATGAATCTCTTGGTTGCCTTGTTTACCGGACCCATTTTTCATTCCATAGATATTGGAACTACGATGCACCCCGTCTCCTGTTCTTGGTACTTGCGTTTTTCCCATCTTCTGCGCGCTCAGCAACTCATCCCGCTTCTAGTGAACTATGGCGTATATAGGAAGGGGCCACTGTGCAGGACACTGTAGCATCCCATACTAAGCATTTACCGTTAGCCCATACCGGGATATTATTATAATTAAACAGCGATGTTGTTTTTGTTGTTATTTTTGTATTATGGCTATTATTAGTGATTGCAAAATCAACAACAACTTCAGCAGCAATGATAGCGATGGTCACGCGTCAGAACGAAATGTGACTCCCTTCGGAGTGTAGGCCGATGCCGCAACCAGCCTGCAATTGAATTATCTTCATTAACGGGTGTGCGAAACAAGCCATTATTGAGAATTGGAGACGGATGTGTACGTTCAGGGGTTCTGTCTATTATCACCGAGTGGGACACGAATCTGGTCAAATGCTGTAATTTGGTCTGGTCGACACCGAGCTCGACCTCGTTCGGTGGCTGTCGTAAGAGTCACTTTGGCTAATGTGAGCCTCAGCGAGGTCAGATGTCTAGTGTGTGTTCTGTTTATAATAAATGAGCAATCACAGATAAATAAAAGCAGTAATCAATCCACTCTATTTAAGTAAAAACTTTTTCTTTCTTTATCGCGTCTCTCTCTCTCTCTCTCTCTCTCTATATATATATATATATATATATATATATTAAGGAAAGAGTAGTATTCCGTGTGTACACGTTCTCAGGAGACAATTGCAGGTCCACTTGCGTTCTTAATAAAAAAAATGATGTCGTTATAAACGTTATATATGTATATATATATATATATATATATATATATATATATATATATATATATATATATATATTGCCGCAGCTGTCGCGCGACACGACGGCGGTAGTGAACGTCGCCAAACAGTCATTTATGCATGCACTTAACCTCGACATGCCCGCCGAAATATCTGTGTCTCAAATTGTAGTAATTTCACTCTCACTCCGAAAAGACTTCTCAGATACCATGTTCCATTGGAAAAAATATTTGCTCTGATGAGCTCTACAATTCTATATATTGTTCTTCACAAATTCCTGAATTATCCTGTAAACAGAGTCCATTATATAACAATATGTACTATTTTAAAGTTTGGTAGAACTCGGCAGGAAAATGATTTTTTCATGGAAGGTGGGGGCGGAAACGTCTTGTTTAAGAGTGAAGATAAAATTTAGAAAACACAATATAGCTATTTTGCGTTTTTTCACCTACATAGTTGTGCAAATTCTACGTTTGCGGTAGAACCCGTCAGTCATAAAAAGCCTATACGTTGTTATGCTTTACGTTGAAGCTTTCACGTGTAAAACCGTAAAATGTTGCCATTAGGACCAAACATTTATGACCAAAGACTATACGCAGGCAATAGCAAACTTAATGCCCATCTTTTTCGTACTAAAGTGATGATGCTTAGTATAGTTGCCGAGTAACTCAATTTTTTGACAGCCATATCCAAAGCGAAGACCTGCGTACTTGCATATGGTGTATAAGCAAGTTAGGTACATATTTTAAGGTTTGATAGAACTCAACAAGAAAATATTTTTCCCAGTGGAAGGAGAGGGCGGAAACGTAATGGGCAACATTTTACGGTTCTGAACGTGAAACATAACAACTATGGCTGTCAAACCAGCTTGATTAATCGGCAACTACATAAAGCAGCACCATCATAGCTTGCATACGAAAATTATGGGCATTAGATTTGCTTTTGCCTGAGAATACTCTTTTGGGCGTAGATTATTGGTCTTAATGGCATTTTTACGGTTCTGCACGTGAAAGCTTCAGCGTAAGACATAACAACATATAGACCTTTTACAATTACAATTATGTTTATTTTACTAAAATTGAGTATAATAATATAGAACTTTCCTTAACCTGGCTTAATGCATTTTGGCTTGCGTCTGGTGGCATTCAAATGCAACATTTTCTGCCGAACGCGCCGGTATGATCGATTTCTTCATGCATTGGCGAATTCCACAGCAAACGTGGAATTTAGACAACTATGTAGGAGAAAAAGACAGAATAGCTACTTTTATAAATTCTACTCCCATTAAGCAACTATAACTATATGCCATAAACCAATATAAATATCGAACCGGCGACACCCTGGTAGATGACAACTACGCCTAGAGCATTCATTAGCTTACCACATCATGCCGCCACTTCTAAGGTTACATCTGTGGCCCCAATACACAATAATCGAAGCAGATGTTGTTGAAATTTCGGCTTTGATAAGTTAGCGTTTTGTTGGAAGGCCGATAACGCATTATGACTAGATGGCTAGTAGCTCTTTTCTTGGATTGTTACTAACCCTAGTTGTTCACTGCCATTTAATATACTGTCGTGCACGTATGTGTATTTATAAACCTTGCGACGTTCAGTATCTAGTCTAGGCCTTCAGGTAGCTTATTGGCACCGATGGCACCGAGTTCGGGAACTACATGACAATTTGTTGGCAAGACAAGTTGGCTCCGAGAAAGTGTAAGAAGCAGCTTCCCGCTCGACGTCCTCTATCTGGTTTCAACTACTGCGTTGTTTAGCAGACGTCCCGGATCTTTGGTTATCTTTCTATCATCGTGTCAAAGAATCTTCTAATTTCCGCCCGAAAAGCATGCGAACGACGCCCATTTCCTTGTTTTCCAGACCAAGATAGACCATTAAGTAATGCTCTGCGAACTAAGATTGCAATTTATTACACTACAAAAATATTACACAAAAATGACATGCGCGATCATTTCTCGATACACGTTGCATCGCAAACACGTGGTATTTTGCGTTGAATCAAAGAGAGTCTCATGGCCTTCGTCGGGAGCCCGCCCGCTGGACTGAGAGCCTATAATGCAGATTCCTGGTTGCGGGACCATCCCATCATTATTCTTAGTACCGACTGCAGCATTTATACTAGGTTTTGTGTCAATCGACGTCCTCTATTTGTTTTCCGCTACAACGTGTTTGAATTTATCATTTCTTATATAAACCGTCCTTTCGTGTTTGTTTTTAAAAAAAGAACAGCTAACGCCGTTGGTGACTCAAGCGGGCGTTCCATATTATCTACTTCTTCTTCGGTGGCAAAATAAGTCTGTCTTGTTTCTGTTGGAACCACTTGTTCGATTCCTCGTTGGTGAGGCAGTGCTGGATTCCAATGATGCCGGTTTTCCTCCCACGCGCGACCCAACATAGCGAAAAAGCCCAGTCCGTGGATGCCGATCATTGGGTAGCACATGATGCCGAAAGCAGTGTGCTTCTAGCTGCCGAATACGAAGTCCCCGGTATTGGAGAACATGTACCTTAATGCCAGTATGAGAGAACACGTAGTTAATTTAATCTTAGCTCACTTACACAATTAAGGCGTACACCTTGCAATCTTTACGCCCACATATATAGTTTTATATCGTAGCGTCTCGTTGTTTTATTATGCAGACTGCAAGATTGAGGTAACCTAAGGAAGAACGCCCAATAATCTTAAGCGTAAAATATCTTTCGTACTGGAGTAGATCATAAATAAGGTCTGTCTAAATGTCTCGGGTAATAAGGTTTCTGTGATATATACTATTGCCAAATGTATTTCTGATAAAGTTCATCGATTACTTCTGCCAACACTTTGCCCCAAAATGCTTTAAAGGAAACAAATATGAATAATAATGCTTAAACTGCTCGAAAAAACCGTTAATAGCTACTGCTTGCCACTCTTATCTTATGACTGCTGAGATTAGTTTGACCTATAATCAGCTTTATTATCACACGAAAGTATGTGTAGGTTGTGTATTTACGTATCGTAACGAAGTTGGTATCGCTACGCTAATATGGGGCATGTAAGCTCAGTACGACAGTGACTACAACATAAGGAAGCTATTACGAGATGCAGAAGAGGGTGTTTTTGAGCCTTTCTCTGCTTCTTCGTCGGTGTGTTGAACAAGTGACACTAAGCAACCAAGAGGTGTCAAACCCGTTCAAAACTTTGTCGAACTTACAACGGTTAGTGTTTTTTTTTTCGTAAGGAAATACTAGTTAATCGAATTGGCATGTCTAAGCGCTGCGCGGTCTGAGTATGGAGGCTATGACGGGTCTGTTAGTGATAAGTTTTAGGTAATTTCCATTGGCCCTCACGGTTTGGCATCGGCTACTTCATACAGCAAAGATGCGTAACGTTTCTTAATATTATGCATCAGCTTATTTATTGCACTATCTTTCCTCGCCATATATATATATATATATATATATATATATATATATATGTGCGTGTGTGAGAGAGGTGGCCCATAAAATTACCTAAGTAGCAAGGCAGTAACAATAGCCAGAGTTGCAAATGCGTGTTTGAATTCCGAGTGTTATCCTCATTGTATTTGAAATACTCTTTTTGTTTTATTGTATTAACGTTGAATTTACAAAAATGCTATGAACATACAATCTCATGGCAAAGCTGGGCTTCAGCGCATGTCGCCGGATAAGAATAGAGGCGAAGTGTGCTAAGGCCTCTGGAAGTTTCTATTGAGGAACTTTAGAGTCTGATCAAGGAATTTAAGCGCCAATGATTAAGCGATTAGGAGAGCTTAGAGAGAACGCTTCTATGCCGTGGACCTGCTCTGAAGTTTTGTATAAAGCTCCCATTCAGTGGGCGCAAACGTCGTTATTCTCTTTAGTTTGTTAGCTATCAGTCAAAAACACATTAGCCCGTAAAATCTTGATCCCCTCCTTAGGAAGACTTTTCTATACGACCACTCTCTAAAAATTCTGCTCTTTTTTTTAACTAAGGAGCTATATTTAAACTTGTTCTCTGTGTGAGAATGTGTGCACGGTACAAACAACAACGAGTCACGATGGCGACGAAGATAACCCGTTTTGCTAGCAAGAAAGGGGACCCATCGTCAACGACCTCCGCCTATGCTGCTGTGGCTTCAACAGTAGTGGTGGTAGAGTTTAATCTGCGGGAAATCGAATCTTCTTCCTGCGGTCGGCTTCCTGGCTAGGCTCCTAACTGGCCGACCGCCTGCCGTTGTCGCTTTGAATATTGTTGTTGTTGTTCTTGTTGTTAATATTCATGTCCACTCTCCGCGTTCTGGTCTACTCGACCAATTGAATGGTAAGCAGGACAATATATCCAGTTTATAGCCTGCTCTCTCTTCAAAGGAGATAGCCGGCCATCAACGTCAAAGACCAATGACAACTGACCACTACCACTGCAGGGTGAAAAAGGACGCCTCGCACCCCTTACAGGAGACTCATTGGGTCTTGATAGAAGTATGTCATTAAAATAGGGCAGACACTTAAACATCAAGCAACTGTGGTAGAAGCCAATTTCGATTCTCCAGGTTCGTTGTGAGTACGCTCGTGGACTTGTTAGCCGTTGTATATGTGTACCGCATACTTTATTAAGGGAGAAAATCCGAGTAATCGAAACGAAAGCTTCGTAAATCCTATGTCACAAAATAAGTAAAGTCACTGCAGAAGAAAGCCTGTTACTTGTCGATGTCTATATTTGTTTTCATTCATGCAAGCAGATGCTTACGAGTTATCCCCACAAATAATCTCTTGTAATTCAACCTAATTTTAAATTGACGATTGATTTTTAAAAACGTTGATCGTTTTTTACTTTAATGCAGACGTTAGGGGGAACTACACAGCTTTGTGAGACTCACCGTCTAAGACCTAAAGTCTCGATCGTGGTCGTCGGATATCGAGCTTTTTGCTACGGCTTTGACCCCAACGACGTTCGGTAAGAGTAATGTTTGTCTTTTATTCGAGCAGAAATCAGGCTAGGCTTCTCCAGTTTTGAATGTTCGGTTCAAGGCTACATATTTTATTATGCTTCCGCTTCTTCTTCTCGCTATAGTGCCGGAATGTCACTGCAATGTTGCCGCAGCGCAAACAGCCTAACATTGAATACGTACGGTATAGTGATGGCGTTGATGCCACGGTATTGCTTAACACTACATTTTAAAGGCCAAAAAGGTCTCTGCTAAATCATGGCGTTCTTTGTTCGTCAGAAATATTACGAGCTAATTAGATAGCCTTGTATTACGTGTTCTATTTATTCGTCTATGTAGAGTGATGCCGATTACAACATACAACATAAGCAACACTATGATAAGACGCATGTACATAAGACACAATTTCAGGCCACACGTTAGGACAGCAAGCAAAAACAGTTGGAGGGGGAAGCGGGGTGCGATGGTAATGCACCATCTCTTTTTATTGGGACTGTCTGCGCTCCCGGCTTTTTGTCCAATCATGGTCGATTATAATCTACTTTGGCATTCACCTTGTCTAAATTGGTGACCATGAAAACCAATTTAGGGTAGCCAGTACAGGTCTTGAACTCACGACCTCCCGAATGGAGAAAGACAAGGCTTTGCCACTAAGCCACCTTGCTCGGTAAAGGCAGTTATTTTCGTAATTCTGGTATTATTTTGGAGGAAAATCTACAAATTGACTTGCTGCGAATTCGGCAGATAACTTAGTGCTCAGGCTTCGTCCGAATTCGGTGCAGTTGGCAGAAGTTATGGCTTATGTAGAACTTGATTCGACGAACATATGGCAGTTTTCAATTTAATTTCAATCGTGTTATATATGCGTTATGAATGCAATTTAATTTGAATATGACCAATATACTGTGGCTGCCGGAGCACCCAACATGGCATACATATTTTTCGAGTTCACTTGTTAGTATAAAACTAGGCAGAAGACTCAACTAGTTGACCAGATGGTACGACATGTATTAAGCGTATTTCTACTTTTCGGTAAAGCAAGTCTAGTCGTTGTATATATATATATATATACATTTGGACTTATAAAATAATAGATATATAAAAGCTTTGAAGCTACGACGCGGTTGTCTAGACTAGCTAGAGACGGGACTAGGTTGCAGGAGGCAGCATGGTATCTACCGCAAGGTAGTTTACAACGTTGACACACACAAGAGTCCGAGGGATCATGAAACCCGTATGTCGCGCACAGCACGTGGTGGAAACCATGCACGGCGAACCTAGTCACCACATGGCGGTTAGATCGGCTCGGCCCTTTCCATGCTGGTTTTGCATCGCTCCTGTGCTAAAGAAATCCGCATCAATTTCCGCAAACTTGCACTCCCACGTTTTGAGGACGTTGACGTAGTTGGAAGATGAGGGCAAGTCGAAACGTCGTCTTAGCTCCTTGACGAATATGGGGTTGTCCGTGAGGAGATAGACAAGTCGATTTCGGGCTGAACGATGGAGGCCCAGGACTCGCTTGAGGTAAGCTGCCTTCAGACTATTTAGATGCTCAAGGCTCGCTGGGGTGAGATCGTTCCATATTATTTCGATGCCGTAGGCGGCCATTGGAGCAATCTTTAGATCGAACAGTCTCAGTGCCGTTGGGATGGGCAGCAGCTGCGGCTTTCTTAGCAACTAAACGCCCGCCTCTTCTAAACTTCATGGCTACTGGCTTCGTCAGATTTACAGTTAATCTAAGCTCAGATGTGGCCGCGTGAAGTCTGGCTAGGGCCTGTTAAACCTGAAAGCGACTCTTCCTATAGATGACGAGATCATCTGCGTACAAGATCACCTCTACCAGATTTCTCAGACTCCGAATTTTTGCGGGTAGGTCCTTTATAAGGACTGAGAAAAGTAACGGACTCAAGTTGTCGCTCTGCGTCACGCCCGTAGTCTGGAGAAAAGGGGGCAATTTGGACACACCGTCATCTATTCTGATTTTGTTGCCTTGCAGGGTGGCCATCAACAGGTTGAGAAGGGCAGGAGGGACGCCAACCTCGGCCAGAATTTGCAGAATAATGTCTCTGGGCGCCGAATCGAAGGCGGCTTTAAAATCGACGAATACGGCGTAAAGGGGTTGGGATCTTGCTTGAGTCTCCCTAATAGCTCGCAGCAGATTGGCGCATGCCGTAATCGTAGAACGATTCTGTCGGAAACCGTGCTGTTCAGTAGGAATAGCATCAGTCATCTCTAGAAACCGATTTAGTCTTCTGGTGAGCAGCGACAAGAGCAACTTGTAACATGTGCTCTTTTTCGCTATACCGCGCCAGGAGGTCAGCTGGGTTGGGTCACCTTTATCTTAAGGAATGACGAGCAGTGTAGCATCGAGCCATTGGGACGGGATAATGCCAGCACGGAGGCATTCGTTGAACAGTGCCGTCCAGCATGGAGCCAAAATAGATGCGTTCTTTAGATGCTCGTTCCTCACTTGATCAGGGCTGCTTTGTTGTTATTTTTTTAAACCCTGGAGCGCGAGAATTACGTCTTCCACCGTAAAGGCGGTCTCTAGACGCTGCCTTTCGCTGAGAGTGACATCATCCCAGGCCGCTTGATCAACCAGGGTTCTCTGGGTATAGAGTCGCTGGCCCTAAACATTCCTGCGAAGTGATTGATTAATTGTGAGAAGTTAAGCAAGCAAGGAGTAAGGCCACTACGAGTAAGCCACTTATGAGGTAGGTGCTCTGCCTCTCAGAGGAGAGAAGTTTCAGATTTCTCGAGGTACTTTAATCGTTGAGTGACGTATGTTTTTCTACATATGGTCTTGAGATAGGCAGCCAGCGGTGTCATAGTGGGGTAAGCACTCGCCAGGTGCCTTGCTGCATTTTGAGCTCTTTTTGCCAGGACACAGAGTCGATCGTACCACGGACGTGAGTTCGGTCGGCAATGCACTGGGGTGACTGAAGACTTTATAATATCTACGAGCTGCTGAGCGTACGTCTCAACATCCAGAGATACTGGTGCGGGTAGAACTTTATGAACGCGCCGATGGAGCGCATCCCTACTTAGGCTGCGTGGCAACGGCTTTTCCCTCTTGGTAAACGACACCAGAGAATGTAGTTGAAGGTCTATTGCAACTGGAATGTGCGACCTGATATGGGCACCCTCTCTTAGCGAATGATTAGTCCCGACGAATTTCACCTTGTTGACCTTCACGTTTGTTGCAAACACGTCAAATACAGAACTTCCATTGTGATTGATAAAAGTGGGGACAGTGGGGGGACTGATGATCCAGCATCCGAAGTCCGATAGCGTTTCTCTAAGGGCTATCGTATATATATATATATATATATATATATATATTTATACATATATATATTTATATACCAAAGCGACCTGCTAAAACCCTCATAACTCCTGTCATCTTTTCCATAATCAGGTCATATAGGTAAAACTAATATTGCTCACGTTATTATATATATACATATTATATATATATACATATTAAGAAACGTTACGCATCTTTGCTGTATGGGTCTCTTGAACTGCCATTATCTTTTTGATAAGTATTATCACGTGTTCTTGTTTAAAACTTTCTATATTAAAGCTTCTTACAAACTTTAAGCCTTGTGAGGGCGCCTTCCATTAGATTGAACGCCGCCGAGACCCACCATGACGTCGTGAACTTTGCACAACGCGTCGTTCACAATGGAATAGACGGCGCTAGAATTATCAAGTTACAGAAAATGCAGATGTTTGAATTAGTATTTCCAATCCTCTTGAAATATGCCTGGAACTCACCGTGACCTGTAAGGACCTGTATGATGTGGTAAGTCTACCGGGACGATCTATTTCAAGACCTGATGTCCGGAATAAGTTCCTTGACTGAGGAACCCGGTTCGCCTTCTCGAATGGCGTCTCACTCACGTTTAGGTCTTAGGTTTGAGGACGACTATCACACGCTGCAGCTTAATTGAGACATCGTTCTCATCTTTACACATTTTGGTCATAGCGGAGCATTCATATTATATAATGTTGAATGAAAACTACGGCAACAGAGGCAACACTAATTAAAAACACGTGAAAAGATCGTTCTCATATCAGTAATTGTAGATGAAAGCAAGCTTTATTAGCACGTGTGATCTTGCCATTTCGCACACCCTCGTCATGAGTTCGCACGTAGCACGCACAATTTCTGCATATCCCTATATAAGCGCACTGACTTGAAGATTTGTACTGTTTGGCTGTCTGTCTGGGCTTAGCGTGTCTTTACCCGACTTTGCAGGTCACGTCTGGCGAGTGAGTCACGTCGCCGTGTCACTCCCTAATCATTTTGCTCCTCGGCATATCTTCGCTCCCAGTGGACGTCGGTGATGAACATCTTGCTTGCATCCATCTTCGCAGCACTTGCGTTCGGATCACATGGATCGTAGCAGATATCTGATGCCCCCCCCCCCCCCCCCATGTACGTGACCCACATACAGGTGTACATATATGTACATACATTTATATATATATATACAAAGAGAGAGAGATGGAGGGTGAAGTATGGATGAAGATCCAAAGGAACACTCAGAGAGAGAGAGAGAGAGAGAGACGATACGAACAAGAAAGCACACAAAGGGGCAAAAGGAATCGACATACTGGTGCAGTTGTCGTACTCTCGGTCTAATTTTAAGTTGATATTTGGACGATGTCGGGCCCTCGGTTACTTCTACTACAGCGGCCACGTATCCGAAAACATCTCGCTAAGGTTCGCTGTTCAACAGCCTATCGACCAAGGGAGGAAAAAGGAGCGACGGATAGACTATGACAGTCAAACGAATTCGCAGCGACCAACGTCGCCCATCCTTCGACGACTTCTAGTACACTTCGTCCTGGTCCATTTTTGAAGTGAGCAGTAGTGAGCAATTGAGTCATCGTCTCGGCTACCTTGCTTTCATGAAGAGTCGATGACTACTACTTCAGAGTGGCTGGCGACCTTGTCGTGGTGGTGGTGGTGGCTAGTCCTGGGGCCGGAGCATCTTGGGTGGTGGATAGCCGCCACGCTGGTCTCATTAGGCGTCATGTAGACATGTGCCGAGCTGCCACTACTACGCGCAAGTACCACTATAACGATTTCTACTTCTATTAATGCGTCTGTGACGACTGCTGTTGCTGCTATGGCTACCTGGGCCTGATAAGATTACAACATGAAAGGCTGGACTTTTCAGGAGTCGAGACGTTTCGCTGAAGTTGTAGACAGGGGAGGCGTCGTCGTCTCCTTTTCCTTCTTCTCCCCTCTGCCTTATCTCTCTCCCCTCCTCTCTCTCGCCCCTGCTATCTTTCTCTCTCTCTCTCTATATACATAGTGCAACAGGACGGCCTGTCTGTGGAGCAGCCCGCTATGAGCACGCGCCGCCTGTCAGGTCACTCGTAGACTTCTTACTGTAAAGCGGCAAGTCGGCCAATTCTGAACCATCAACGGTCAGTTTCGTTTCAAAGTTAATACTGCTCGTATTTGCTGCTGGCCGCTAGCTGAGCAACCCGGAATAGCCGACATGTTGAATCGCCGTCACCGGCCGCGTCAAAAAGAGGCGAATGTATACAACGCCGGGCCACTACGCCTCGTTCAGCGTAGATAATCGGAGATTTAAAAAAAGAAGCTTTCTATGCTGCCTTAAAGCCAAACCTTTAACAGAAGTGCTAACGGGTTCATGATACTTCTCGACTTGAACAAATCATTTTATTTAACGTTTTTGGTACTGTCAATAGCGTATTCGTCGGTAATCGAAAGCATACGATAGGGACCTTTCAGCAATCGAAGTTATACAATACGCACCTTTCTGACAGAGACCAGATTCTTAGGACCATGCAAGCGAAGAAGTTACTTTAAGTATATATATATATATATATATAACAAGCAAGTGATGAAATCCGTGCGAGCCACAGCCTCCGTATGAATGGAACGCAGACTCCTTAAATGGTTTTCCTTCACAGTAAATAACGTCTTACAGTTAATACCATCAGTCGTTATGTGACGAGAACATTGCAAACGCAGGTGCACAAACATAACCATCTCGTACTTCTTACACCGGTTGTTTTGTATATTGGACGAGATGGAGTCATAGACGGGAGTAGTCTGAATAGCAGTTTGGGGCGACAAGCGAATTGCAGACGTCGGGTTTGTCGGGATTAAACAACGAAAAACGGTATTCACTAATTAAAATAAACCCTGCAAATAAATTCTAAATTACTTTAGTTTTATGGTGACTAAAGTCGAGATTCACAAGTGATGTGTAGAACTCGGGGGCGGCGGTATGGCACATCACATTCTAGAACCGATTATCAGTGCAGCACATTTGGCAGGAGCGAGAAATGTATCTATTTTGGTGCTCCACGGGACTATGTTGTCAACAGCTGCTTTCAAGGCGATGTGAGACCCAAACTATTTGATATTCGAGGGAAGAGGCAGAGGTGAATACCTGAACATCCATTTGTTTCAAGAGCACAAGAGAATGGATCGATCCCGTCAAAGCGTACCAAAAGTACGAAACGATAGTTGTTGATCATTTACGAGCATTGCCCATCACGCGTCATCTCTAAAAGGTTTGGACATGCAGCTCGATGTACCGTAAATTCTTGTTAATAAGGATTGACTATGAGTGTGATATTAAATGTTCAGGTTTTTACCTCTATTTTTTTTCTTCTTATTTTTAGAAGTCTTAGATAATTCGCTTCAGGAGATCGAAGCTAAATATATAAGATTATTTGCAATTGCTTGCAAATAACTTTTAAAAAAACGGTGGGGGATATTTAATTTATATTCCTATGTATTCGTAGGGTAACTAAAGTTAGACTTAAGATTTGAAAGTTATACGCGGTGTATACTCCTATAAATACGGGTTAACAAAGATAGGCGTCCCCTATTTTTTGAAGCTAGCCTGAATGAACGAATGTTTTTGTGCGCCAAACGATTTACCTGAGTTTTCTCTTCACTCTATTGGATTACCAACGTAGCAACTACGCTGATGTAATTATGTCCGAGAAAGCGACATAGTGTGGTAGCGCTTCAGTTGACCATTTGGCGGCCAGACGTGTTACGGATATTGTCAACGAGCTACAGAATGTTAAAGTTTACAAGAAGCGTACTATACGCACTATTAGACGATACAATGATACAGTATCGGTGGCTGTGCGAAATAACAGCAGACCAAACCCAGTGCAACTAGCCGAACTATATAAGAAAAGTACAAACCCGGTTACAAAGGAATTTGAAGCAAAGTGCTGCAAAAATTGCTCGTGACATGCATCGTGTTGCAAACGAGCCCTTCAATTTCGTTACGCTCGCGGCGAACTTTAAAACGTCGTCTTCTTTCCTTCGCAAGAAAAAAAAATTCACTTTTAGGATTGAGAAAACGCTCGGGTATGGATGCAGCAAAGATCCAACGACGTGCGACAGCAATTTCAAGCGATACCCATCTATTCATGTTCAATACAACATTTGTTCTGCTTTAAGCTAGTGTAGAGTACAATTTAACAGATGCAAACCTACCTTTCAAACACGCAAGTGTGATTGGTTTGCCAATAAAATTAGTAGGACATTCGCAATAGCAGATTTAGTAAAGATATGTGGATAAAAAACGTGGCACAGCCATTTTGGTAATTTTTTTCTCTCTCTCTCTAAAAGAGGGCATTACCGTCGCTCCTCTCGCTCCACTGATTTTTTTTTGCAGAGTTGTATCAGATTTTAAAGTTTGTTGGGCAAATTCTGGGAGATCCTGAGAAGCTTGGGATATATATATATATATATATATATATATATATATATATATATATATATACATACATATATAAGGGAGCAACGAGTGTTATATTAGGTAGCCACGAGGACAATTTTTGTTTTGTCATTTGGATGAAACCAAACCCCTACATCCTTACGCGCCTGCATGAATACATGTCGCCTTCTGAGGACCGAATGCCTTCGCTGAGTAAGCGCAACCATATCGGTGTAGCTTTTTACTTTTCATGGGCGGTATTTTTGTACTGCCCACTCAGTTGTGGTGCTATGTCTACCTATGTGAATGCTATTTTCTTCTGCTTCTCCTCTTGCCTGTGTTGGCCTATGGCATTTCAGCTTCAGCAGATTGCCACTTCGTTTTTGGCGTCTCCCGTATGGCCTGAGGCAAAGCAACCTGTGACTCTGTGACGTTCAGTTTGCGCTCACGTTTTATCGACTACTCTCTATCTCTTTCTCTCTGGCTCTCTCTCTCTCTCTTTCTTTCGATGCATCCTGCCGAAAATGTGACGGACGAAGCGAATTGGGATATCGACAAGTTCTCGGATACTTGGCGCCTGTTCCCGTGCGTTGGCTTGAGCCATCCGCTCCCGTTATCAGACTCACATCCAGAAATGCGGTGCACGCAGACCACGTCACCTTGCGTTAGTAGACTAACTCGAGCGTCGAGTGCCTCCGCTCCGTTCAGGCTGGCTGCTGTTGTGCTACCCTGAAACTGCGGGTGAAGGTGGCTTGATGGGAAATTCCTCCGACAGCCGCTGTGGCCGAGGCGCTGCATATACGTTTGGGAAAATGGACGCGTAGAGTATGGAAGCGGATTGTCAGCCAAATCGAACATGCATTGTTAGTGCTACCTTAGTAGGCACGTTTATTGATTTCCCCTAGCTGGCTTAATATATGCGAATACGTGTAAGTGCATTTGTATACATAGGCACATAGAACAATAACAGTTATAAAAAAGATCATAGTAAACGTAGTTTTAAATACTAATAAAATGTTAGTAAAATAATTGTATAGATAACGTGCAATGGCGTAACAAGGACATATGAAAATAAGATGAGACACATATGAGATGTATTGCATTTTTTTTTGTATCTATCCGAATCCCACAGTGATTTACTGCTGGCTGTCATGTCGGTGACGCCATCAAGCATTGCTCAAGTCTCTTTTCTAAAAAATAATCTTAATAAATCAATATGTACCTAGGAGTACCTGGTGCATGCGTATCTCCATAGAAGTTCAACGTGGTAACGCAGTGGCGTAGTGGGTCGCTTCCACCGCCGGGGGAAGGACTGCCAGAAATGTCGTAGCAGTACCAAACTATTATTTGACTATTAACATATGAAACATTAAATAAACTTATCGTACTCTGTTGTCATATGTACCTATATATCCACCGAATCGCAACTGATATCGATAACATTTTTGAGGCGCGATATCTATGAATTGGAACACATTTTTAAATCGTTTGGAATCCTGCACGTGCTGCAGAGCTTTTTCCGCGCAGATTTTTTCGGGAAAGAGAAAAACATCGTGCGGTACTACACTAGGTGAATGAGACACTGACTGCATGAATTTGATCCTCGCATACTGCATTCGGAGAGCCGTGTGAGCGAATGCGTTGTTGTGGAGGAGGAGCCATCGCCGCACCGTGATATCACCCAACACTTGCAGTAAGCACTTAGTCACAGCAAATCAGCGGTCATCTGAAAACTTTGTCAACTTCAATGATCTTCAAATCCCAACCACATACAATGAAAATGGCAACCATATTTATTCCGGGCCACCGTCGACTCTTTGTTTTTGTAACAGGATTCGCTCCACTAAATCTCTGCTTTTACAAACATGTGTATGGGGGTCATCACTAGAAATACTTATGCGACTCACCTTCTTATATATGTGTCAATTTATTTAATGTCTATCAGGTGGCAGAGGGTATTCTAGACTCAATCGAACCAACTTTTTCCTAGTGTTGGCTGGTAGAAGAGTACTATAATTCATCGTTTCGTCTCTGACTGTATCCAGGCTTTCTCTGACAGAGTAATATAGTATTCGTGATAATTAATTTCGTTTTTAGAGGACCACTGTGTTTTGTATAGTAAGAAAATTGTGTAGCCGCCCTTATCTCTTAAGATATATGCAGAGACGGGCGAATGAAAAACATTCACCTTTCTGGAGTAAGACGAGTCGTGGTTGGCGCGCCTGCAGAGACCAGTACGAGATGTGTCATTTATAAAACACGAAACGGTGTAATGAATACATCGATGTTTTTCGTCGGCCCCCAGATAGAATACCCTTAGTACGATATATTCCAACGTTATGCTAGTCTTCGTATTAAACGCTTTTGTAAACTATGGAATGCATTGATGTCCTGCATTTTATAGAAAGCGTAACGCCTAAACGCCTAACGCTTGTATTGCATAGGCTCAGTAGATAAATAGAAGAGAATACCTTCTTATACCGGGGTTCATGCACTTAAAAAAAATAAAAGAACCATAAAAGAAGTCTCGGGTGTCATTTATTGTATTTGTAAAGTCCAGCGATGGCGTGATATGTATGCGTAAGTCACCATCAGAACGTAGGCTGAGCAGATGCTATCCGGAGACAGTGTACACATTTAAATTAAGGAAATAACATATCGTTTGCTTTATACCATCCACAAACGACGTCCGCAGCTCTTTGTAGCCTGCCAACGTCACCAGACTCATTTACTGGAGCATACATTTATGAATCATCGCAAGAAGTTTATAGGTTATCTTTATTGGGTATGACTGACCTAGGAGTCACGACAAATATCTTAAACGGAAGAGGCCCCATACAATTGCCTTGCGAGATACTAGGGAGGTTCAGCAAAAAATAGTTTGGAGTGTTATTTATTTGCACACCAGAAGAGCAAGATGACTTAACGGCAAAGTCTTTGCCTTGCATTCGGGAGGACTGGGTTCGAGACCCAGACGGCCACTCGGTTTGCATGGTTCCCAATTTAGACAAGGTAAATGCCGGGGTGGATTAAAATTAGCCATGACATGCAAAAAAATCGTACACGGGCAATAGCCTTACGGAAAATCCTAAAAAAAAGATCAATTTGACAATTTGACTCCTTATTTAGCCTTTTAAAGGGAGCCAGAAATAAAAATGCATAATGCAAACTTTTTGGTCTGCGTAGCGTGGGACTCGTACACCTACTTAAAACCTGATCGTCCCCTGACCTGACGGGGTATTTGCGATATACCTTCAGTGCATGTAAAGATTCGCTGGTCTAGCTTTCAGTCTTTAGTCTGCTGGCAATGCGTTCTCTCTTCTGTCGTCTTTGGTCTCGCTCTCATAACGACCTCCACAAAACAAGTGCGCGGCCCAGCCCTTCTTTGAGTCAAGCATCCCTGGGGGTAGACCGTTCGTCGCTCTGTTCTGCACGCCGGGTCGTTCGTCTCGTGCTATTGGGAGCCCTGCATGCAAAAAGCGTGTGATCCACTTCATTGGTTTTGCCGGCGTCGCACAAGAAACAAAAGCCTATCTCAGTCTTTCGGGTCCTCATCATGTAGGCCTGGAAGATGCCATGACCAATGAGAACTTGAGTTAGATAAAGCGAAGTTTCCGCGTACTCGCATCGGTATCATTTCACGAACTCACCGCGGGCCACGGCTTTTGAAGTGATTAATCGTTGACTCCATAGGTATTTGAAGCCCTTATTGGAGCGTACATCAAAGAGTGTCCTAGCAATTCACATTTGCAACTTGACGTTGAGCAGATTACGTTGCCTTGCATAAAAAGTGAGTCAATACTAGCATATGTATGCTGTTCGGGACAATACCGCTATCTATAATACACTATATTTATACAGCTACACATGCACACGCTGCTCTGTATATATAGATTGTGTGGTACAGTAATATGCTATCTATCTGCACGCTATGCCAGATACTTTTATATTTAGTGCCATGCAATCCTGCATTAACTCTTTTTAGTTGAGCAGACGTTAGGTTTCGAAATTGAATGCGCGACGGATCGCTCGGATTGCCTCCCGACCGCTGCGCGCCCTCCCGACCTTATGCTTCACCCTGTTGAAAAAGACTTGTTTAACCTTCGTAGCGGGCTGTCTCCTTGCCCATCCGCAGCATGCAAAGCATCAAGGTGATCGCTTTTTATGTAAGGTGCATTAGGCTTAAGACTATGAAATGTATCAGAGACAACTGCAAAAACGAGATTCAGCACAGGTCCACGTACGTATCTACTCAGATGCCAGTTGGGCTACACTTCCCATCGAAGCATGCAAGGAACCTCCTTGTCTGTGCGTTCCGACACAGAGGAAGTTACCCAGTCAATTTTTGGTAGAAGTTATAATCATCAACAGCAATGCGTCTTGTCCGTGTATGAAAGCTAGTTATTAGTGTCACACGCTTGAAATACATTGTTGTCGTGTGGTACTGATGGTGATATCATTAAGGTAGTAAGCGAAGGTAAAGTATTTATTATGCGCATAACGTGCGCAACAAAGCTCAGAAGAATGGTAGGTGCTCGAACGCCTACTTCGCCGAGACTGTATGCCTTTTCTGAACAGCTGGTTCTGTTCTCAGGAAATCTAAGGGTATTCTTTTTAAACTGTTCCCTTAGCTGTGGTAGGGTGCTACCTCTAGATGAGTGCTGCGCGTCCGGCGATTATCCTGAGACAAATAACTCTACTCCACGACGTTTGATCCAAGCTTTGGTCTTCTGCTTTCTTTGCGTTTGAGCAAAAGCTCAAGTTCTGCGACAGCTCCAATTCCATGTAATACGCTAAGTTCTGAATGCTTACCCGGGGGCACATTGCCGCGCGCTGGAAATCAATCAACACCGGCCGGACTGTTGTTGTGCTGATCTAAAGCAGGTGAGAATCGAATGAGCAATTGAGTCGACAACCGTTGCGAGCGAGCACCTGTCATGGGTAGGGCTATCATAGAACAATGCATTGATTATCCCCATTATATGGGGAAGATCATCGACGGTGATAAATTGGCTTACATAAAACATGTAACGTGTTGCAAATGTGAATGCAGATAACTGCGGTCTACCCGTATACGAGCATATAATTGTAAATGTACATATTGGCATAGATGACGATTGAAGTGCGGCGAAATACTTGATAACCACAAGTTTGTAACATTTTTACCACTTTAAAACATATGATTTTGTTTTTAACACCGAACTTGATGCAGATTCGTTGCTCCTACATTGTCGGCTTCTTAAATATAGACAAACTTCATATGCTTTACTTCGTTAAACCAAACTCAAACACGCCGCCACGATTGGTGCGAAATTTGGCCCATGTGTAGCTGACGAATGGTTCTTCTAAGTAAAGCATGCCAGAAGATCTTGGTGGTCTTGGTTCAATTTTTAAAACTCAAATTACTGGAATGTTTCAATCCGCTCTCGTATATATATATATATATATATATAATATATATATATATATACAGGTGCAATCCAAGCTTCAGGAGCTGTATAGGTAAAAACATACAACCCTTATTAACACTTTTTTTAATATTTTTAGCTATTCTTTTTTTTTTTTTTTTTTTATAGAGGACTAACTGGGAAATGCGGTTGCCCAGTTAGTCCTCTATAAAAAAAAAAAAAGAATAGCTAAAAATATTAAAAAAAGTGTTAATAAGGGTTGTATGTTTTTACCTATACAGCTCCTGAAGCTTGGATTGCACCTGTATATATATTATATATATATATATATATATATATATATATATATATATATATATATATATATATATATATACGAGAGCGGATTGAAACATTCCAGTAATTTGAGTTTTAAAAATTGAAAATTTTTTAGCTATTCTTGCTAGTCTGACATGCTGGCCAACTCGATGCACCCGTCCTTGCAGAACATAATAAACCTTGCAGGCATCCTGGCCTCAGTCGTCTAAACAGCATTCGAAGCACTAGGAAGGCCAGGACTATTCAAAGCGTAATTACTTCTTAAAGTGTGTGTTCGACTGATAGGAGAAGCCATTGGTAAGAGGAAAGTTCCTGTTGTGACAATGATAACCAACTCATAATGCTTGCCTATGCAAAACCAACTCATGATATTTGCTTATGCATAACTAAGTGATGATAATTGCTTATTCATAACTAACTCATGCGATTGGCTTATGCAAAGCTATTTCATGAGGTTTGGTTTTGCAAAACTATTTCATGGTATTTGCTTATAAATAACCAACTCAGGATATCTGATTATGCGTAACTAACTCGTGATATTTGACCATGCATAACTAGCGCATGATATTTGCTTATGCATAACTAATAGATCAAATCGCATTAGATCTCTTTCTAACAACTTTCAATTGTATGTGTTCACTACATATTCTAGTATTTCATCACTATATACGACGCTATATACAAGTCCAACTTGATCTGTTACAGTATGCAAAGCTTCTATGCATGGACTGTTAGTTATTCCAGCCGCTTCCCATTAGCTGTGCTCCGGTTGGAATTACGTCTCTTAAACTTTGTTTGGCGCCCGCTTAGTAAAGCTTGCGTCGGTAAGATGGCGGTGTGGCTTGAGACTTGAGAAAACGTAGTAATTATTTTTAAAAATGTTTATACAACAGAGACAAACGCTATGATATACGCGACAATGCGGATGTGATTTTTATCAATGATGCATCAGTAAAATGAACAAAAAGCGTGTACTCAAACATATATTAGATAAACAGTATAAAACAGTGCTTAATGGCGATGTCTTACACAACGTTTATAACAGTCGTCCCTACAAATCATATTACATGTATGTGATACAAAATAAATGATAACATAGTTTCATAAAGTACATAAAATCACTAATAAAATTTTGTTTCACATGCTACATGAAATTACGAATGACCACTGTTCGTGTCTCCAATTGGACAGCATTCGCGTACACAGAAGCAGCGCAATCTGAATCTGCCTGTATTGGCGGAGGGTGTATGCCTTGTCCTGCGGCAATTCCGAAGGAATCCAGGGACCGATTAGGTGTGCTTGCTCTGTGTTCTTCCCGGAGGATTGGCAAGACTGTCAGACAATCATGGGAGCTGCGTATAGATATATAAACAAAACATTTCGTTACATCCTAAATATAGACCGCTTCTGTCGTGACTAAGCCCACGCATATCCACGTATCTATTGAACACGACGCACGTGCTCGACCAAACATCACAGAATGAGTTGACCTTGTTGATGATGGCAACGAAGATGGCGTCGACAAGCATGATCATGACGATCAGGTGTGCGCGAGGCTGTGCCGCGTGGGAGCCATTCGTGACCTTCAGAAGGTTGTGCCTTCGTTCCCAGGCTATCATCGGAGTCACTTACCTCGGCGTCTGATCGTCTCATCGGCCCTATCGACCGAGGCAATCTGACCCAACCAAACGTAGACACTGTGATGAAAGTGATATAGCTTCTCCCTCTCCCCCCCCCCCAGTGGCAGTTGTCGTAGTGTTCCTAGGATTTCTCAAACAGAATCGTTGTGCCGTTTTCTAAGAACGTCGTCGTCGTCGATCAGTGTCGATAGCTCATTAACAACTAAATCGGCTACTGCTACCACGAATTCTACTACTACTACTACTACTACGAATATCGGCACGTCAGCGGTGATGCTGTCACACAGCCACCTACGACAAGATGACGGCGCTTTGCCTACCAAACTTACCTGCGTTGCGAGCTAAAATGCCTGACAGAAGCGAATTGACTCACTTGTCGTACGTAGAGATGACTCAATTTACTATGCTGTGCTACGCTACTATATAGGCGTCGTTTCCGTTGGTAATCAAAAGTTTCAAACGTGGAAATAAAAACTGGTATATATACTGGTGGAAATAAATACTGATATACTATTGGGTTGGCGGCGGTGAAAAATACTTTATCATTTTCATGATATTACCTGCCCCATCAGAGGCTAACAGATGCTGAAAATACTCTGGCGTTGAATATTCGCATCATCCTTATCCGTTGGCATTCGAGACTATAAGAGGTGCAGGCTTCCTTGCACTGAAGCTATTTCAGCGCATTGGTAGAAGCCTTGATCTTTTAACAGGAGACTTAAAAGCAACCGCATTCTTGCGTCAGAGGCTGTCGCTCGAAATTCAACGAGAAACGGAGACGATTGTTCACTTCAAAGTGCTTACATAAGAGAAGTTGTATATATATATATGTATATATTCACTTCTTGGTATGGGTATTGTGTGACCCTCAAACCCAATAAAACCCTGGTGGTTCCCTAACCCACATGACTGAAATATTTATGCTATGACTTTAGAGTATGTAGAGAGCCGCTGTTCTGATATGCAGTCTGCGGGCGACGCTCCATGCACTACCGCCTTTCTTCCGGCATCTCTGTGTTCGCTCTCATAACGGCCTCCTCAAAATCAAAGCCCGCAAACCAACTCGGTTTTCGAGTTGAGCATCCCTGAGGGCAGATCTCTCGCTTGGCCCGTCTAGTCTTGATCGACCCGTCTGCCTCGCGCCATCGAAAGGCCTGCATGCAAACCTGCAAAGCGAGTGAACCACGTTATCAGTCTCGCCGGCGTCGCGCAAAACACACATGTCTACTTCAGTCTCCTTGAGGTGAGAACTTGAAAATTGTAAAACTGTAGTACGTAGTTTCTGCGTACTCACATCGGTACCATTTCCTGAGATCTGGGCTTAATGACCTAGTCCACGGCCATGATGCCTTTCGCTCCGCTCCAGTCCGCTTAGCCTTCTAGCTCTCCAGAGTCTTCTTTCTTACATATTTTTTAAGTGCTTGATCCCGGTATAGGAAGATATTCTTTTTTGTTTGTTTTGGCCAAGGTGTCGTGCGGGCAATTTTCAGCATAGAGTCTGTGGACACCGTGTTGTACGCTCTGTTGACCCTTATAGTTAGCACCCTCTGCCCCTTGCTTAGTACTTCCTTATTTTTCAGTGCAATTGGTAGCTATACTGGTGACTCGTAGAGCAGAATTGAATCAAAGACTGGTGCTAGAAGACGGCGCTTTTTGTCCGAAAAACCGTTTGTTCTTGACATTCGCCTTGCTTGTTACTTGATACGTTTTAGCCATTATATAATCAACGTGGGACGAGCAGCTCAAGTTTCTGCCAAGCATTGCATTCATTTATTTAGCCTGCTAGTTCATTATGGATCATGTGGCCGCCCACGCGGATATTCAGTTCCCGGCAGTGCTTTCTTTCAATAAGCAAGAGCGCCTTGCTCTGTCCCAGTGCTAACATTACAGGTGGTGCGACTTCATCCACCGATTGAAGGTCGTCAACATAGGCAACAAACTCAACCCCGCAAAGCCCCTGTATCATCTCTAGCAGGCTGTAGTGCGCTAGGTTCCACAGCGTAGGTCCCAGCGCGGAACTTTGTTGTACACCTTCAGTCATAGCATACGCTCTGCCCTCGTAACCCACACTACGCTTAAACCGGTGCAAGATTACTAAAGGCCGAAGCTACGCTGCTTCTCCTTCTTTGTCCGCCGTATTCGGAATCACCTTCGAGTTGCGCTGGTAAAGGCATTATTTACGTATGTATATATATATATATATATATGCATATATATATATATATATATATATGTGTAATTAATTATCCACCTGAGCCTCTACTACGTGCATAGAAAGGCTAGAGCTGTGGAGACGCATGAGAAGCGTACATACTCCTTTGTCCATAGGACGCGTAGCTTTCTTTTATCTAATATGCTCGACTATTGACGAATAGCCGACTAAAGGGCACAACCTAACCCACAATACGACAGGTTCCGCGAGAAACTAAGGTCTGCGTGGCGCTGGCTAGACTCTAGTTAAGGCTTTTATGAGTTATGAGCATTGAAATCGTGGGCTATGGGACCAAACGAAATGTGCAGCTAGTAAATCTGCCTAAGTAACCTGTGTCACAGACGTGAATTCTGCATTGTTTGCTGCGACATACAGTGTAATTGGGCAGAGCAACACGTGGTATCCGAACGCTTGCAACGAGGCCGTTAATGGTCGACTCGTAGTCGGTCGAATGAGTTTGCATTTATTCCGTAGATACGTTACAAAAAAAAACGTTACAATTTGCAACTTAACTTAGCTGCCCCGGTGTAAACTCGTATAAACCCTGCTACATGTTCCAGTGTAAAATAATATATATTTATTTAATATATATATATAGATATATATATATATATATATATATTTAGATATATATATCTATATATATATATATATATATATATAATATTATATATATATTTATATATATATTATATATATATTATCTATATATATATATATATATATATTATCTCTATCTATATATATATATTTATATATATCTCTATCTATTATATATATATATATATATATATATAATATATAAGCGCTTATGTAAACGAGTATATATGTATATACATAAAAAGTATATACAATAAATACTGATTTTTTCTAATGGGGGTGTGATGGTAATGCACCATCTTTTTTTATTGAGACATCTGTGCTCCCCGTTTTTTTCCGATCATGATCAATTTTTATTCCACTCCGGCATTCACCTTGTTAAATTGAGAACCATGAAAACCAATTTAGGAGTGGCCGGTCTGGGTCTCGAACCCAGGCCTCCCGAATGCAAAGCAAAGGCTTTTGCCACTAAGCCATCTTGCTCGGTGAAATGTCAGATAGTATAATAAATTATATATAAATAAAAGTCTCATTGACCGCCTTTCATATTACGGGATGTACATTTATTGTCAATCATCGTTTGGTTTTTAAAATGGGATGGAAGGTAAATCAAATTTCGCTTTAGCAGTGTTTAGTTTAGTTGTTAACTATTGTAAAGTCTTTATGCAAGCCCAAAACAATATTATTTTCACAAAAGACTTTAAAAATAGTGAACTATCAATTTTAGTATACTTTTCTACTCTGGGTCGGCGAGCCCGGTGGCGTAATGCATTTGCGTGCGCCTCGCGACCGGAGGAGATACATGGGTGCACGGGTTCGAACCCCACCGTTGCACATTTTGTATTTTTGGGGCCCGTCTTACGAAGCAATGCAAAAGAAGTTCCGTGGACGTTAAGCATTGGATGGGAGCCAGCCCGAAAAAAAATACTCTAGGCCAAAATGCGTTTCTAAGACTGTTATAGCATGCCATTCCTTGCTAAGCCTGCGTTCTATATATATATACAGTTCTTGCTTCAGGCAGTCCAACAGTCTTGCATAATATTCTCCTGTGATCGTTTTACCGCTCTCAAGGTAGTCGACCAGCATTATTCTACGTTGGTCTTAAAAATCTGTAGCCATCACCTTTTCGGTCAATGCCGTTGTCCGCACCCTCTTCGGAGGTCCTTCATCAGGTGCACACCATTGGCAAGATGCTTCTTGGGTCTCGGGAGTGTAGTGATGGACCCAGCTTTCATCGACGGTCATGAATCTGCGCCAAAAATCCGACGGATTGTTCGACATCTTGGCCAAATTTCGCTGTGAAGCGAAAACAGGCGCGTTTTTTGGCCTTGGTTGAGCAAATGCGGCAGCCATTTTTCTCTGAGCTCTTTCATCTTCAAGTTTTCGTATAGGATAAAATGCACACTACCTAAACTAATGCCTAATGTCTCCGCTATCTCCTTAATGTTCATTCGCTTATCTGTGCCAACGATGTTTCGCACTTTCTCTATGTTTTCCTCATCAGTTGCCGTTTTTTGGCCTCCTGGACGTAATTCATTCTCGGTGCTCCTGCGACCTCTTTTTAACACATTAATCCAGTTGGAAACAGTGGCAAAACATGGCGCAGAGTCACCGTGCGTCTCGTCCAACCCAATTTTTACTTGGGTCGCATTCCAACCTTTGAAATAAAAATGCTTGATAACCACTCGAAACTCTTTTTTCTTCATTTTTAAAAATCACGCCGATACGTTGCACGGGAAAAGCTATCAAACGAAATCGCAACGGCCAATCACCATAATATTTTGAGTGCTAGCAGTCGAAAAGTTGCAGTTCCTAATAGCGGTGAAAGCGAATTCTAAAAAGCTCATTCTAAGAACTTATTGAACCACCTGTATATATATATTTTTTTTATGGGACCGTCTTCTTCGGACGGCAATTTATGTAAGTTCAAAAGCTCTTCATTGAGCTTGAAATTTCCATTATTACATAAATTCAAACAATTATAACTATTCAGGTAATTTTGCAGAAAAGGCTATAGCCTGTGTCTGCCCGCTCCTGTGAGTGTGTCAACATCCTTCATATTGCATAACGGTGTTTAGTACATTTTTTTTTAAATTATGTTTTAAATGTGTTGAAAGACTCATCCAAATACACACGATTTTAATACATCCGGCGAAATTAAACAAATCTGTTGTTTAAGTTTGGTTTTGCATTCATTTGTAGATAATTCTAATACACATCTAAACAGATGAGGCGATCTGGCATTTATGTTTATGAGGCGATAATTGAGCATTGATATATATATATATATATATATATATATATATATATAGTTTATTTCACAATAGGTCTACATTTTAAGATGATACATATTTATAAAATAATTGTTATGATATAATATGTAAACACTTAAGCAACCGTCTCGCCTGACAAAAAAGTGCAGAAACCGCCGCGTCTGTCAGCTCTCTGCGTAACATTTAGCGCACGCTTGCGAAAACCGCCAACGACATTGATTGCCAACACTTTGTGAAATTGGGTCGAGCATACCAAATTATGGTTGCTATGCACAATGAACACTATACATATATATATATATATATATATATTTATATATATATATATTTATATATATATATATATATATATATATATATATATATATATATATATATATATATATATATATGTATGTATTGCACACTAGGTACATCGTGCATTGCGAATAATTTAATAATTGTGTGCAGTATATATATACAATATACCATAGCATAGCAACCACCACTTGGTATGCTCGACCCAAAATTTCATTAAATGTTGACAATCAATGTCGATGGAGGTTTTCGCAGTCGTGCGCTAAATGTTACGCGGAGAGCTGCCAGACGCGGCGATCTCTGCACTTCTTCGCCAGGTGAGACGGTTGCTGAAGTGTTCACATATTATATCATGACGTTATATTATAATTATGTACCATCTTGAAATGCAAACCCGTTGTAAAATAACCTATATATATATATATATATATATATATATATATATATATATATATATATATATATATATATATATATAGCTATTTTAGAGACCCATATCATAGATGGTACACTTAGTTCAAGTAATCGCAACAGCGGGTCAAATAGGAAATAAAATTACACATAGTTATTTCCTACATGCATACATATGATTTAATTGCGAATAATTTATCAAGAACATAGGTAATATACTGAAGTAGTACTATGCGTTAAGGCTAATATGTTGCTTGAATTGATGTTATGGATATGCGCTTTTCTTTAAACTAATTGCAGTACTGCAAGACTCTACATTGATCTCAAAGAATATGTTTTACGCTATAGCGGAATTTTCATATTTCATTAATTGTACCATATGTAGGGTATGTATATATATCATTGTAATGAACTTATTATTTTCTACAATCAGTGCGGAATTTTACAACTAGCTGAAATAGCGGCTTTGCTTCGTTTGGGTGTGGATATATGAGGTGGAACCAAGAGTTCTGTACATGTTCATAAAATAATAATATTTATTTATTATTCCAAACATAGTTGTTCCCTTTAAAGAGCTCTCGCTTGTTACAATGCGCTTATGTCATCTTTTTTGCAATCTTTCAAACGTTTTTAAGTGCGTCCTTCAGGATCCAGTTGAAATCGGTCTACTCGATCTTCCAGACCGAGTTGAATACTCCTGCAAATGTTTACCAAATAATCCGAAATTAGTCGCGGTGTGTGCGCCGGTGCTTTGTCGTGACTTCCTGATTGACCGTAGAATTCTGTGGCAAAAATTTGTGGAATATTGTAGTCGAAAACATCAGTCACAAGAATCTGCGCTGCCTAAACGTTTCTTTTCTGCTCTCTCCTTGGAAGTTCCACTGCGATAATTGAATTGTGAACTCGATGTCGTAAGTAGATACCCATAACTCTTCTCTTGTAATTATTTTCTAAAGCAACTCAGGATCCTCTGCTACTGCCTGAACGTACAAACCAGACATTTTACCACGGCCTTTGCTGCCAGCTTTCCGACGCATACAATATAGTTTAAGACTGTTACAACTATTTTTTTCATTTTCGCAGCTCTCCCTTTCTCCCTGGATGTACGTCGGCGATTGTTGAGTACGATCTCACGAACTGTTTTAACGTTTTATTCTGCTATTGACGTCGAAGGCCTTCCCGGACGGGGGTCATCTTCGGTCTTTCCACGTTTGTGGCGAAATCGACTGTACCACGTGTACACTGTGTTTCGAGACACTACTTGATCGCCATAAGCAGTCCGTAACATTTTCACTACGTTAGATTATATGATTTACTTTTTAACACAGAATTTGATGCAGATTCGTTACGCTCCACCATTTCCGGCCCCGAAAAAATCGCCGAACCTCGTTTTCTTCACTTCTTTGAACTAAACTCAAACAGTAAACGCTGCCATTGGTTGAATGTTTGCAATTCAACGTACTATAATTTGCCGATCCGCCCTCATACATTTATATTTATATATATATATATATATATATATATATATATATATATATATACGCGGTCTAAGGTCCACTATGCCACCGTAATAATAGTTACCGAACAAGAAAGCAGTTTTGCTTGACTTCCATTATCGGATTGCAACCTTCAACGGATCGGTCGGTCGGTCACATAGATACACCGGTCCACACCGACGTCTTATTCATGCTTCTTCGCACGTTAACTATTTCTCGACACGTGCTGGGCTGCCACCGACGCTACAACATCGACCACTATAACTGCCCCTGCCGAAGCCGCAGCAAAAACAACAACGACAACAATGGGAAAACTACTCTCACTCATGTCGTTGCTGTTATCACCTCTCTAATGTATGATGTCGTCTAGGATGTTTGCTGATGAGGTGAGAATTTTCTGCCATGTCTAAGCCAAGCTAGTTTTTGGTGTAATTTTGTTTTCTGTTCGAAACGATACACCTGCTGGCTGCTGCAAATATTGTTGGGTTTAAAACCCTCTCGTTTCTGGTTGCTTGTCGTCGATTCCTTTCTAGGATGAATTTCATAGTCGTCGTCGTCGTAGTAGTTGTCGTGGTCGTGGTAGGGTCGTCACACCATGATGACGCATTGATGACGCTTCAACTGGCCAGAAAGAGAGCTTGAGTGACAGTATTCAGAGAGGCATCATAGGTCAGCACTTGTCTGACCATTGTCGCCTCGACATGACTGCATCGGCTGGTGATGCTTCGTGGTGAAGGTCCACCATCCGCTTATGCTTGCCAGCTGCCGCAACAGAGAACTTTATTCGTTCAAAACGTAGCCCCGTTGATGCCACGTTGACAAAGAGGCGTTGAGACGAAGCTTTTATGCCCCGTCAATCTTCGTTGGGGGGGGGGGGGGGGCACCGTATCACTGCTATTAAGGTCCTATCTGTTTGTGCACGATGTGGGCTTTATCGGAAACGCGTGTAAAGATTAGTTTTTACAGCTCGGCGAATTGTCAAAAGCCCAGATGCTGTCTCGAGGCTGCCAAGCCTAACTGAAACACGCTGTAGCCTGTCTCTAAATTAAGAAAAAAAAAAAAAAAAAAAAAATATATATATATATATATATATATATATATATATATATATATATATAAATGCTCCTCAATAAACCTCAATTTGCAACTATCGGAAATTATGAAAACTACTGTAAAAACTTGAAATATCGTATTGGAAAATGCTAGCGCACATAAAATATCTGCAGTTTATGAAATGAGGTAACACAGCAATCTACCTATAAAATGTGTGCTAATGATCTTAAGATATACGAATAAATTGAGACTCACAACGAGAACGACAGGGCCGAGATCCAAGAGGCAAACGAGTACGTAAATGACTGGTATATCGTCAATAAGATGGCGCTCTTTTCCTAAATGTAAAGTTTAAAAATTGAAGCATAGCAACGCGGAATACTACCTCAGTTATCAAGCCATTCTCTAGGTCGCCCATTATAAAAACATGAGTATAACGTTCGATTCCGACTTGAAATTTCGAACGCATATAGCTGAAACAGCATACAATCTGCGCTGCGGCTACGTATTGATGATTTGATGCTACGAGCAACTTTTGTAACAAACTCGCCGCGCGTCTTCTGTAAGTCTAATTTGCAGAAAAAGGCCTACATTTAAAAGTACATACAGAGAGTAATTTGCTTGATTAAGAAAATGAACATACCAGCATATCCGTTTTTTGGCCAACAGAAATTGTTGGATTGAGGGAAATCAGCAGTTTATTAGTTTAATGATAAAATGTCAGAAGAAGGTACATATCAAATATATATTTATTATTACATGCCCCATTGGTATTGTTACAAAATTCGATCTTTTTAAATTAATCACTCGTCTTTATTTTGAAATACCGTGGACATGTTGAATAAGCTACAAAAACTGCTTTAATTTATTCGCCTGGTAGACTTACAACAACTCTGCTTGTACACAGTTTCTTCATATATATGAGTTTTATTCCTAGTGGAATATCTTTTGAATCGGATACGCTCGCTGTATAGTATATCATACAGCGTGCTGCTGGCTTTGTATAGTTTTATATTATTACTATGATATCATTATATGTATTTCAACAAACACCCTCGTCTGTCATGGTTTCTGACAATCTATGCTATTTCCCTAGCCTGAGTGTATTATAGTTTATCTGTTGCTATAATGGTTTGTCGCCGAAACCTAATGCCTCGGCTAGGGACACTGTTCTCACTCTTCCTAGCTCGCCGCACTTCAGCACGATAAATTCTATGGATTCTTCTATATCACACGTTCTACACCAAGCGTTCTCAATTTCCGAAAATCTGGCCGCCAGCAGTCGGGTGTTGTGAACAGCCCAGACGCTTGCGAGTTTAAATATATAGTATATTTTCGGCCATATTCCTTTTTTGATGCCTGTACAATTGCAAATATGTCTTTCTCTCTAACTTTCTTCTTCGCATATTTGCTTATCTGTTTAACTGCTATCACCTCGGTTTCTTCTTCTTTTTTTATTGCATGCTCAGCTTTAAAAATATCTAAACTGTTTTCTATTGTTACACACGAGTATTTGAATGCGTTTTTATATTCGATTTCCTTTCCCTGTATCTTTAGCGGCATTTCCCTGATATCCCTGGAAAATATTACATTTGCACATTTCTTTTTGTTGAATTACCGTCCAATCTTTTCCGCCGTTTCTCCCCATATTGTTAACATTATTTGCATTTGGTCAACACCTTCCGCTAAAATCACCAAGTCGTCTGCAAACAACAGGATACACGGTCGGAAAGATACTATTTCATCACCTCTATCGTATACTATTTTAAAACCCACTTTTTACTCATACACCTGTCGCGCCACCTCCTCAATACACAGTAAAAACAGTGACACAGAGCAAGGACATCTTTGTCGAAGTCCTTTCCTTAATCTGTAGAAATCAGATGAGTTCGACCCGATTCTTGCAAAGATGTAACGATATATATATGCAAACATAACAAGGAGGACAAGCGCCGGTGAAGTAACATATGACATTTTTAGTGGGTAACAGCATGACAGCTTGATCGGTTCCGCTTTTCTCAGCTGTTGCATCCGTGCTGTAAAATTGTCCGTAGGTTTGAGCAAAATTCTGTTCCCGCGCTTATAACGATTAGTGAAGGCACGCGCAGTTGGTAACGCGAAGGAACGTTTAAGATCTTGTTTAGCACATAATAGTATTGGCGTTCATTATATACGTCCCGTTACTGGCCTTAGCTTAAATTAAAATATATTTATTAGAATTTACGTCGTAATTAAGGCGCAACAACAATGCACATACAAGATGACATAAGTAAATGCGTTTTTATGCAAATTTGACAGTATTTTTCCGGCTATTTTGTGCTGTCAATTTGATCCGTAACTGATTTTTTCTTACGGCGTACATTTTCAGTAGAAACGCAATCTACTGCGTTTCTGAGAGGAGACAAAAACTCGTTTTGAAAAGAGTTTTTGTCTGTCTTCCCCTCTGGGAAATGGACCGCGAGCGTTACGCGTGCAAGGGCAAGCGTCGCCACCAGGTAGGCCAATGCCGCCGCCGTAGCTGTTATGGTGATTGATCTTTTAATTTAAGCATCGCCAAGAGGAAAAGGAAAACAGCAGAAAAAGAGGAAAAAGAAGAAGCAGGGAAAACGAGCCGAACATATGATCAGAGTAGCGGGGTTCGCTTGTCAAAGGACGCAGGTTGCCGCTACCGCTGCTGCTGCTCCTGCTGCAGCTATTGTTGTAGACCGATTTGGCTCAACGGCAGATTCATCGCAGTGATAAACGTCAAAGCATAATGAAGAAGTGTCTCACGTCCTTGAAGATCACTCCTCACGCATTCTTACGTGCGTCGAGGAAAACCCTAGTCATGTCCGACTGCGTTTGACTAACTCAGCTAACCGTGAGGAAAGAAATAGCTAGAATGGTAATCGTATCAAAATATTTTTCAAACTAAATTATATGTATATATATATATATATATATATATATATATATATATATATATATATATATATATATATAAGATCTCGCGATAACGTTACATGCCATTTGCATGAGCATTGCTTAAGACGACGATTTGGATAGGTGGGACCAATGCTGTCTCTTAGAGAGAGATGTAGAAGACAGATGTTTTTTTAATAGAATTTGTTATTTTGTACGTGTAGGGAGTGTATGTATGTATGTATATATACATTTTTTTCCTGCAGAGCGCGCAGGATCTACTTGTGAAACGAGTTGCTTGTCGGTGTTGTCTACCACGCAAGCGTATCACATTGCCTAGTGTTAGCGAATACTGATTCCACGCCGATTACCGCATGTTTAAACAGTTAACGCGCCAGAGTCTTATTACGAGGTATATTGTTCTAAGACCAAGTAATCTCATGATTGGCGTCTCCATCCACCCTCCCGAGGTTGCTCGTGTGGACGGTGCGGACAACTCATTTGCCTGGAGGATTGCACGCCGTTCACAGATTCGGAACGTCTTTGCCTCTATTGTATTACACTTTTTTTAAATAAAGGTGATATGATATTGGATAAAGGTGATATTGTCGGTCCCGGTGCTTCTCGTCCAGGAACTCCCGCTTCCCGCGCCGAGACATCAAAGATAAGAAAGTATGCGAACTTAGGCCGGGCGTACCACTTTTCACCCTTCGCATTAGAGACGCTGGGTGGCCCTGGGCCCCTCACAACGACGCTAATTTCCCAGCTTGGCGACGCTTTACAGCAGGCTACGATGGACAAGAGGGCGGGCACTTTCTTCTGCCAACGGCTTTCCCTAGAGGTTCAGAGAGGCAACGCGATTTCGGTGCTCGGAACTATGAAAGACTGGATGAACCCGCGTCTTCGCGTCAGGGGTCGGGCAAGACTCCTACTCGGACACGAGTGATAGATTAGGAGTGAGCCATCGGCACCGTGGATTTAAACATTCACATGTATATATATGAAAGAATAAAGAAAAATAAATTAGGTGATATGATATGATACGTTTGTTCCGATTAGCCCACGAGAGATAAAGTGGCCGCAGGTGCGGGAGACGTACAAAACCGATACGTAGCATTGCCATCACGTAATGAGATGGTGTGACAGCGTTGCGAGACGTTTTTGCACAAAGCGCCATTAAGCATCTTGGTTAATAATGCCACTCGCCATTGTTAGCTGGCAGAAGAGGGCCGTATGACGCCTATGATACGGAAGTGACTCGATCGGGTTGTTGCTACTTCCGACAGCACTATGAATGCTGGTGTTGTTTGTCTCTCACACTTATAGTTGCCTTTTGTCCGTTTGAGACTAGAATCCTTCTCTAGCTCTTTTGCGTTTTATTTGACTGTCTAACAATCTTGTTTGCTATAAATGCCTTTAACAAATGAGCCTCCTGCTTAGTGACATTTCTGTCGCCTGCCTCTTTCACCACCCCGTATTACTTTGGCTCGTTTGCGTTCCGCGCTTTCGCTAAATGAAGCATTGCAATCAATAATTTATCAATATTATACCGGCAACCATCCTTTGCGCATCGTTAGCTGACGCTCCTGCTCCGATGGGGCCGTGCAAGTAGCACTGGTAGTAGTAGTAAAAATAGTAAAAGTAATAATCGAACGAATATGAATGCAATGTATGCAAGTAAGTGGCTATATGTCCGGCCCCACATAGAGTTTAGGCGGCACAACAGATGGAAAAGACACGTTTAGAAGTTTGTCCCAGGGTATGTGGAACAGTACCGATGTTGATGGCAGTGGTGCTATCGATCGTATTGGCGTTGATGAAGAGGATGGGGACGACCTTGAGCGATGACCTGATGGCGTGCCAGGCCCCAGACGGGCCGTACGAAACGGCCAATCGACTTCGAGAGGCAACGAGGCAACCGCTGTTCTCGTCACTGATTGGCGACGGGTGCGGGGTGGCAACGCTGGAGACTCACTTCCTCGGCAGAAAATCTAGCAGGAAATTCATACGGCGGAAACGAGTTTCGTTTGATTAACGTTTGACCCCCTTTCGTCTCTGGCCACCGTAGCTAGCGGGTCGGAGGTTACGGGCATACCGATACTGAAGCAGTTTTTTTATGTTTAGTGGCTTCCGAGAAATGGGAAAGTCGCGTCGTGCTATTTGTATAATGGCTACGAAATAAGCCACCAGAGAGCTGACGTCTGCCATTTCGTGGCGGTATTGTTAGATTCAGGTACAACGAGTTAGTTAACTCCGTGAGTCCTTGTCCTGACTATATATATTGCAGTAAAGGAGACGAGAGACTACATAGGAAGTGTAGATTAGTCTACAGAAGGAAAAATAAGTACTGGAAATGTATTAAAATATTCAACAGTTAGCTAAGGACATTCCGGTATTTTGATTTATATGGCAGGTGATGATACGGCCCAAACAATCGACGACACACAAACAAACACTGCTAACAACATCTTATACTCGAACAGTCAAGACTTTGTGCGAAATCTAAGTGAAAAGGCACGTCATTTTGCTCAACGTGCTATTGGTGTTTTTAGTGAGACTTGTATCGTAACTCTGGATGCTCTAATGGATTGCCCTAGTTATATCTAGAAGTCTAGCTACGGCGGTACATTTAATATGTTTAAATGCATACTAGCCTGCTTGCAAATTCCGCAGATTATTACAGTACGAGCTATCGTTAGAGTATTATCTTTCGCATTTGTATAACATACTGAATCGCCATAATTGATTACCTGTTTACGTACAGAAAGTCTGTACTCGATGTTTTCGCGTGGCTTATTAGCTAACCGTGGCTAATTTTAGTTTCAGCGTTCTAGGGTTCTCCCGGCTTGGTACAAAGTGAAACTCAACTAACGGTGAAATGACGGCAGTATGTTGCACGCCAGTTAAGGGAATGTACCTGTACCTGGGATGCTTAATCTATAACGTTGAAAAGCAAACAAACACAGCCCGTTCTCTCAGGGTATGAGATTTTCCGTGCATTTTATTGCAGAACTCTCGCATTTGTATGAGTCGAACGTTGATAGCTGGCTCCAAGAGACCGCCTCATGGTTGTCTCTGCCGATAATGGCTTTGTTCCGATTTCCGTCTGTATAATTTCCTTCGGCAAGGATTTCATGACTGGATCGATGCTGTTCCAGATGGCTGAATAATTAATAGTATTTAGCCGACGCCATCTTCATTAAGAAAAGGGATGATTACTCTCCACATGTCATGTTGTAAACGGGTGTTCAGGATTTAGGCTGAATGTTTCTCTCTTAACTTTATAATGGCAGCAAGATCCTTCTGATATGGCGGGGTTGAATGAACTGCCATTGTGTAGATCTTGACAATCTAATTCTGTGCCTCATATTATTGTTGTTATCAAGGTTTGGCACTCTCCTTACAGACTACCGATGATATCACCTGTTTCAGAGCTAGACTTTCGTGTTGATCGTCTTTAATCACATAAACGCGTTTAGCTAAGTTGTTAAATAATATATTTGTATCGAGTTATAGACCCTAGTGTCTTCATTAAAATTAGCGCAATGATTCAATATCACTGCCATTGCTCATAATATAGCAAAATTACCTCGTACCGTTGTGAGCTCGTATGCCCTCTAAAATGCCACGAAACGGACGATTAAAATTATAATTTTTTGTTCTTCATGCTGCAGGAGACAATTTTCTTTCACATTATACATTTGATGAAAAGCGAAACACAATAGCCATATTATACAATATGCGTAAGGGATGCGTAAATGATAAAAAAACGCATCTCGGGAGAAGGTCGGTAGTGCGTTGAATGGCCAGGGAGATAATCTGAGTAGCGGGGCCTGCTCCAGCTAGGTTTCCCGTTATTGTGTTGATTTGCAAGTACACTTGTTACGTTTCAGGTTTAGCATGTTCCGCGATACATTATTCTAGCAGCAGGATTACGAAAACTACTAAGATGTTCTTGCCAAATTTAGAGTCGACAAAAGCTGGCAGCCCGAAACGTTTTTTGTCGCTTTCTATAATTCTTCTTCCTAAGGCCTATTACGGACCCTGTACATGGTAACACTAGCAGGATCTGCTTACATCACTGGGTCTCTCCTACTTGTAATAGCTTCTGTGTCAGATGCTATTTTGCGTGAAAACTTTACCGCGTTTGGCTAACTTCCGTGCCGTCTTCTCCAAGATTGTATAAACGAACTCGTATATTTGTCCGTCAGCTCAATGTGCTTCTTCATCCCACCTACTTTTGCCGACAATGTACTTCAGTGAAATGAAGCCACTGAACATGAACAACAACAACACAAGGGTCTAGAGCTATTGTTGCCGCGCATGTTCTTGCTTATGTGTTACTGCTGACGTTCGCGTTGTCGCTGCTCCTAAGATTAAGCACACCTTAGTACATTAATTAGAAAAAGGTACCATGTAAAACTGTGCACATTTATTGACTAAAACTTAACAAGCTGTGTCTTCTAGTGGACTTCCGGGTCACAACTTAACATAATACAACTTTCGAGGACGACGTTATGTACACAATTATATGGATTATATAATTCCTCCAAACCTAGTCATTCCACTGGGTCTGCCTCACAGCGAACGCCCTTTGCGTTTCATTAGACCTATGAACCCTAGGGTCAAAGTTTTGGTATGAGGCAAACCTAGGCGTTATCTTTGCCGACACTATGAATACTTCCTACTACACAATGAATATGCTGTAAGTTAAAACATCTTGTATCACAATTCTTGCACTCTCCGCGCAGACAGACCGTGGGTTCGCTGCGTCAGCTCGACGTTACATAGGCGCATTAATTTAGCAATCGCTTACCGATTTGCTACGAGCTAACTAGATTGTGATCCGGCAACGTTTCAATGTTGCCGCGTCACTGGAACGAATATGCGCGCAACGTATCAAGCCTTGCAGAACCGAAGGAAGTTAGTGAAAAAGGCTGTTTTTCCTTCTCGGTCGGCGCGAAATGGCCACCTGGAGGCCGGATGGCTCCTGTTGCAACTGCCGACTTTGGGGGTGTAGCACTGTGAAGTCATGGCCTCGGCCTGATGCGGTGTTCTGCCGTTGATGACTGCGAACCTCGCCGACGGCTGGGGGCTGCGCCTCGGGCAGGGAGGCGTCGTCGTGCGCATCGGAAAACTCGAAGCGTTGTTGATGGAAATCTTGCGCAACCGCCTCGCTCCGCTCTCTGTCAGCTGCAGACGCTCGCTGTTGAGGTTGCAGTTGCGGCTGGCGCTGTTCTGTCGACTGGCCGTTGTCGAAGAGGTAGGTGCCAAGCTTGTTCGGGACGTAGGGCGCGGCCCGCTCGATATCCGATTCGTAGTGCAGGTTGTAGTCGGTGCCGACACGTTCATTGACGTACGAAAAGTAACTCGAGTACTCGCAGGGTATGGCCTCATCGGGGTGAGCGCATGCCAGATTAAGCTGGTCAAACACCGTCTGGTTGCCGCACACGAACGAGAAGTGCTGAATCTCGGTCGGCATCGGATTGCACACGTGAAAGATACGACAGTGATGATCCTCGTCGGCGAAGTAGCCGTATCTATCAGGACAGCTGAACGACGTTTCCAGATGATCCACGAGAAGCTCCGCGCCGCTTGGCAGCTCCATTACGCGAGCTGCCAAATTTTGTCCAGCAACTGCAAGGGCACGCCGCAAAAAACCGGTGGCAGGTTACAACGTCTCGAACACAGTAACTGAACCATTTGGCTGTAGAATGCGGCTAGTAACAGATGACTAGACGACAAGAGATTTACCGGCGTCTCTGCAGCCGCAAAGCGAAACCGAAACAAAGAAAACCTATATATATATATATATATATATATAGGTAAAGTGTATATATATATATACATATATATAAAGTGCGTGTTTGTATATTTTATATGTACTTAAATTTCCCATCCCACACAAACGATGCTGGTAGCTTCGTCCAGCTTATGAAAGGTCGCCGTTGTTTGTTTATAGAAAAAAAACAGAATTGTAATGTCTGAGACATAACCTTGATTATTTGAAAGGTACATAATTAGCTAAATGACGCTGTCTATATATATATATATATATATATAGTTGCTCAATTCCGTAGGTAGTCAAAATTAGCTCTAGAAAAATGTTAGAACTAAGTAATTACTAGCCCAACATTTTTGTTGGTGTGTATTGTTGTTTACTCGGAAAGTCGCTCAAAAACGCATGCGTGATCAAAATGATTTAGGAACCGTACCGATGAAGGGAATCTAGAAACACACAGAAGATTAATAAAATATAATCAATAATATTAAAATTAAATACCTAGCGATTTGTTGATAAGCCTTTTAATTCACTTCCATTTGACCCACAACAAGAATATTGCCAACAAAAACTTAGATGTATTTAGCAATATAGCAATTATTACTAATTATGCGTTTTATTATTTTTTTAAGGGCAAACCTATTCGTTATCAGCGAACATGGTAAGTATTTAAGGATGTATGCATTTGCAGAAATGCATGACAACTCTTAAGCCCTGTTGTCGGTTCCAGGTAAATATAGTTGGCAAGTATTCAGATTTAGACTAATATTTAGAATAGAGCAAATTATTTACACACACATACATATATATATATATACGAGCTGGCAAAACATAATCATAAAAGATAATAATTTTGGATAAACAAAATCTTGGTTTGTGTTGGTCAAGGTTCGACGAATGTTCCAAGAAAACGTCTATATATGAGACACACGGAAGTACACTCAGGCCTACACATCACAACACACTGGCCTAAACATACATACGTGATCCTAAGCCGGCAAAATTTGCCCCAAGAAGCTAATCCGCTTAGCTGAATCAAATCTCGATTTGTACCGGTCGTAATTTGATACTTTTTTCAAAAACGTCGTCTGTATGGATGAGATGCAGGGAAGCACTCTCAGGCGTACTCATCGTAACATACTGGGAAACATTTGCACGACCCCACACGTACACCAGGCTATACAAAAAGACGCCAACGGATACGCCAAACTGCGAAGAAGCAGACGACGAACAAGTATCAAAGATAGGAGAAAAAGCTTCAGAAAAGAAGAAAAACGAAATGGAAGAACACATGAACACACGCGGTCATCCATGTGTAGACACACACCGAGCAGTAGAGATCCGAGTATTGTGAGGAGAGGCATTTTCAGTGTGTGATTTTGAACGAGTCCACTGATAACGCTGCCCTGTGATCAGGCAACCTGTCACCTGGTTGCTGGGGCGCGCGCGTTAGTTCTGTCGCCTAGTGGTCCGCCGGACTGTCCGTTCGAGAGCTTCACTTCGTGATGTGATGTATGTGGGTGTATGCGGACGCTCTATGCCACATCAGCGTCACGGTGTGCAGGTTGTAAAGAATTGGCGACAGTCGCGTGGCATCAGCTAGTTTTATGCCGTCGTAATCGAAGCAGTACTGGCAGTCGTCGTTGTCGTCGTCGTCGTCTTCGTCGTTATTGTTGTCATCAACACGGTCGTAAGCAAAGGGGTTGGGAAGAGGCGGGAACGGCGGTCGATGGCGATGGCGATGAAGAAGAAGACGCCGCCACTCAACATGGAGAAGAGTAGCCCAACAGATGGCGCTTCAACATGTCGCATCGCATCCCCCACCCCATTGCATTCTATTCGAATCCCTAACCCCCCCCCCCCCCCCACAGCTCTTAAAGCCTCCCACGGCCACTGTCATCACCATTCATTGCCTCCTCCTCCTCCTCCTCATCCACTTTCTTCCATGCCGCTGCCTACAGCGGGCAGATCCCCATGTAGATGTCGACCCTAACGATCGACGATAACTACGACGTTCAAATTCTGGAGAAGGTGCCTTTACTCGCCTGGCATAGCTCGATCGTAGTATACTCGTAATAGCAAACCTATTGGCACCAGTGGTTATAACAATAAAACTAGTAAGTGGCAGTGAAAGCTCGCCGAGGCTAACAAAAGGATAACGGCGGTCGTCATCGTCGTCGTCATCCTTTTGCCAGCCTAACAACACGACGTAACGACAAGCATCAGCAACGGCATCAAGAGCACGGGGCGATGAGGAGGCTCTGAATGAAAGCCAGGGTGGTCTCATAGTGATAACTATTGCATGTCGAAACGACAACATCAAGGGTCAAGCGAGGTTAGGTATCTTGCGGTCGCGCTGTTGTTGTTGTCACTATGGCGGTTCCAGACCGTCGAGTTATCGAGCAAACTAGTTTTTAATCACAAACTATGTACTAATAGATCAACGCGTGCATTATTAATAGGAGAACATGCACGTTTGTCGCGCCGTTTAAAAGATCGGGGCCTTGCCGAGTATAGGACTGAATCTTGTTCTGGCAAAATTATTTCTACTTCCTTAAGTGTGAATCGAATTGAACTATTGCTACGCTACCTTGTCTGCTAAGGAAAGCCTAGTTAAACGCAGTGGGAGCACCATTTGACCTGGCTTAATGCAGGGATGGAGAGTATGCTTCATGAGCTATTAGTTAATTATGTCTAGACCCCCCTGTCTGAGACATTTTGACGATTTAATCACCGTAGTGCCGAGGGAAGCCACGTAAGGGCCAGAGATCAAGAGATTTTAGTAGGATGTAAAGTCTTACATAGTAGTTGTTTTATTAACCAAGGTTTGGGCACTGAATAAAAGACGGGATGGTGTCATGGTTATAACAATTGCGTGTGGGACAAAAACCTTAAAGGTCAAGTTTCAGCCCTTTTTGTTATCCCATAAGTTATCTCAATAAAATAAAATGCATTTTTAACAAACATATTATATACGAATAAATATATTCGTTCTATTGTGCATCACTTTTTCAACATAATCAATCCTTAACGGTGGGACATGACATTTGGGTCTCAGCAGACGTGTACACCGTTACAGTGGGTCCAGTATATATATATATATATATATATATATATATATAAGCACACTTTTACGCTTAAGTAGAGAATGACTATATACAGTCGGTGAACTAAACATACAAATAGACAATAAGAAGATACAACTTGTCGACTTCCTTACATAGATAGGCGTAATTCTAATATTTCGACTACTTTTCACACGCCACTTAATAAAACGGCCAAGACTATAACGACATGGTGCTACTAGACGATCTAACGGAATTGGATTTAAAACCACCATGACGCATCTGACACTACTAAGCATGAAGGAAACTGAGACAGTAAAATTATCGTATATATATTTTCAAAATCTTTTACGAAATGCTTTCACTATATTGGCACTGCAACTGTGCAACGAGCATACTCTTGCTGAAGATATCGTACGGGACGGTCTGGTTCATCTGGTGGTACTCATCTCATTATGCCTATTAGATCGAAGCAGCATGCATCCCGACAATATGAATCATTGCCATATAATCTATATCGGATGTCTTACCTTTCATGATCAATAGAATTAGGGAATGCTATTATAGGGAGTTTATACAGCTGACCAACTTTCTATTTGCGAGGAAGGTGCTCAGGGAGGCACGGCGTAAAGAGAGTCATATTTTGTTTTATAAAAGGGGGGGGGGGGGCGGATGGTAATGCACTATAACTTTTTATTGAGACATCTGTGCTCCCCGTTTTCATGTCCAATTGATGGTCAATTATAATCCTTCGACATTCGCCTTATCTAAATTGGCAACCGTGAACACCAATTTTAAGAATTCCCAGTTCAGGTCTTGAATTAAGAATTCCCAACCCACGACCTCCCGAATGCAATTCATGGCTTTGCCATTAAGACACCCTCCTACATAAGAAAAAAATCTGGAACAATACCACAAAAAACGCAACACGATCAAGATCTACACTGCTGGATTAGCCTCAAAATCGGGCTGCTATGCAAGAGGATCTTTTTCTGCTTTGCAAGAAAATTTGGGATGGTTGGGATCCATGGATGGTCCCGACGATGGGGTGCATGGATGACATGGGGTGATGACCAATCACGGTCGCCAGACATAACCCGCCTACCCACAAGTATTATAAATTGGGTCTGCGTTATTGCTGCAAGCGTTGTTTTTGTTGTTCCGTTGTCATTGTTGTTGCTATAGCTGGTATTGTTGTGATCGTCAACACCCTCGTTCTCGTCATCATCATACCAGTTGGAGTCGTCGCTGTTATTTTTGTTGTTGCTATTGGCAGACCATTAATAGATGCTGTTGTTGCTACTGGCAGACCATTGATAGTTGCTGTTGTTGTTGTTGTTGATCGGCGAAGGGCAATAGCGTTCGTTGTCTTTTCAGAAGAAAGAAGCCCCAGATGCATCAAGCTGTCGGTAAACGGTCTACCTACATACTGGCCTGGCTGGCTGTGCGTCTGCGCCAATCGACATATAAAAAAGGACTGAGAGAACGAGCGAGAGAGAGAGAGAGAGAGAGAGGGGGAGAGAAAGAAAAATAAATAAGCACACAAACAAAATATTGAAAACAGTGCGCCCGAGAGAAATAGAGAAACAAAAGGAAGGCCGAGTGGAGAATGGAAAAACGAGAGCGATAGTGGCACACAAAGAAGACAGATTGAGACGGAAAGACTAATTCGTCTGGCTCAGCCGCTAGCGGGAGTGGTGGCTGCGGCGGCGGCGGCTCCCGACGCGAATACAAAGCAGAGAAAAGAACACAAAAAGGCAACAAACAAAAAAAGGCGGCAGGTGTGGTGATGGTGGTGCATCGAAAGGAAAGCGACCGTCTCGCACCAGCGGCATCGAAACCTAGGCAGGCAGACAGGGAGGCTGTGGTGGGCACGAAACCAGTCTATAGATCGGATGGGTAGTCGACTGGGCAGCCTAAGCAGGCTCTCCCTGTGAACAGCCAGCCGCAAAAATGTCTCCTCCTTCTCAATCAGAAGAATCATGCTGCTTGAAGCTCTCGGGGGGATGCGGGGTGAGCGGTGGGGGGGGGGTAATGGTCGTGGCGGTGACGGTGGTGGTTGTGCTGCTGCTGCTGCTGATGATAATGATGGCAGTGCTTATGGTAGTTAACTATTAATACTCATGTTATGGTTGTTGTTTTTATTTTTAGTGTTGTTGTTGGTGTTGCCGTTGTTTTTATTTGTGTTGTTTGTTGTTGTTGTTGTTGCTGCTGCCATCGTCGTCTGGGGGTATTTCGCTATCTGCGTTGAACAGTGAGATACTCGACGATGACGACGACAACAGGGACCACGGCAAGCGACCAAGAAGAGGCAAGAATGCGGCGGGAAGGGCAAGAAACTGGTAACAAATGACAACAGATATCTTTTTTACTGTAGTTGCTGCCCGCCTCTGCTGCCCGTTTCTGCTTCATCGTTATCGACATTACGGCCGCTGCGGACACTGCTTTTGCACTAGTAGTGTTTCCATAGCTGGTACTTCTGCCTCTGCTGCTGCTGTTGCTGCTGCTGCTGCTGCTGCAGGAAGTATAGCATAGCAAGGCAGGAGATGAGATCGAGACTTTCGGCAGCTAGATGACGCACTTGTTAATGCTGATACAGCATACACACTAAATGAGTCTGGCATATAGTATTATGCAATGTAGGTGTTACAAGAAAGTGAGAGAGTGGTCAAAATATCAGGTTTAAATTTTTTTATTACAATTATATTGTAGTGGATGGACAAGCGTGTACAAAGTAGCATGCTGCCTGCTTGCCTGGCCCTCACGAATAAGCCGTTGCACTGCCTCTCTCGAATGACATGCCAAGAACAGCTGAGAACAGTATAAGTAGCAATGCTATATGCATACTCAGTATAAGTGAAATAAATGTGATACCGATTATTATAACTTTTTTTTATCTCATACGTACATTAAAAAAAAAAAAAATATATATATATATATATATATTCGCCTTTATTGTCACATAAAGTGGTGTAAATATGCATGTCAATTTATGTTGTGCACATTTATATATATATATATATATATATATATATATATAATTTTTTTACTTTTCTTAGGTTTATGTGGAATGCATTTACGCACGTCCCTCCGCTCTACAGGTAGTATATACACGTATATGTATGCTGGTATATATATGTATGTATACATACGTAAACATGTATATATATATATACTTTCTCTCTCGCTCTCTCTATCTATATAAATATATTTATACTTTCAACTTTCGACTGGGTGCAATGTTAGCAGAGCTCCATCAGTACAGATGCGGAGAACTGGTGGATGCTAAGGCACATCATCCGTTATCATGCATTCATAACATGGACCGTGCAGGAAAACATGCTGGCATCAACGACGCTTGCGTAGAAACCCTTCGTTCGGCCGGATTCCCAGCGATGCTTAGGCCACGGGACTTGTCCTGAAGAAGGAAAACGGCCAATAGTGATATGACGATGATCCCCTTCGATATAGGGAGGCCCCTGGTATAGGCTGTAGCTGTGTCAGACCTACTCCCAACCGGTATGTTCCGACGCAATGCCTTTTAAAGCGAATGCATAGCAAAAGATGCTGAGAAGAGGAAATGTCGTAAGCACTCAAACGTTGGGTACGCTTACAACTTTACACCGTTCGTTTTTAAGACACTAGGATATGTAAGCCCTATGACGAAAATATCGCTTAAGCGCATTTGCGCTAACCTGAGTAGTACAATGTCGAACAAGAAGTCAGGAGATTTTCCTTCAAAGTTTTTCTTAAGGCAGAGGATCTTATTTTTTATTTATCAAGGCAACGTAGCAGCGATGGTAGTGTCGTATGCCAAATGGGCTAGTCCTAGTCTGACTATGGCCGGCGACTGACGCATAAGTGATATACGAACAGTCTCTCTCTCTCTCTCTCTCTCTATATATATATATATATATATATAATATATATATATATATATATATATATATATATATATATATATATATATATATATATATATATATATATATATATATGCTTACTGCCTTAGCTTTAGGTTCGAAAGGCATCGTGCTGGATGGGCTACGTGCGCTCTGTGGCGCTTCTATGTTAAGGTAAGTTCTGAGTTGCGATTCTGTATGCAGAGCTAGCAGTTATTCCTCTGTTGTATTCATAAGTTGATTTCGGTGAACGTCTATTCACTGTGTATGCACGTCGACCGTTGTGCATCGGCTGTTGTGTGCTACTTTGGTCGTACGTGTGTTTGTTTCCGCCAGATTAGATGCAGTTGCGTATCGCGCGTTTTTGATTCATACGTTACCCAGTTGTTAGAAGGCATCCTGGAGAGCTTTCGTCTGAAAATGCCGCCACACAACTCTGCTACGGTTCGAGAATACCTAAACGAAGCATTCAAGAATCGGTGGATCGGCCGAGGCGGGTCTATAGCTTGGCCACCTCGCTCCCCCGATTTAACAAGCCTCGACTTTTTTTTGTGGGGCTACCTAAAGAGTGTTGTCTACGAAACCCCCGTTGAATCGCGTGAAGATCTGGTTGACCGTATATTCAACTCTGCTGACGCCGTTAGGGCAATGCCTAACATATTTACACGAGTGCAAGAGAGCCTGTGCAATCGCTACAGAACGTGTTTAGTGGTAGGCGGACGGAACTTCGAGCACTTCTTATAATAAATAAATGCTGGTGTGTTTCTGGACGTGCGCAAGTGGTTTCTGTGGTAAAGCAGGTCAAGATGCTAGGAAGTATGCATGCCTTTGCTTTTGATATGGCTGTCGAAAAAGCCTAGTTTCTCAGCAACTACGTAACGCAACACCATCACTTTGGTACGGAAATGACGGGCATTAAATTTGCTATCGTCAGAGAGTGTTCGTCATTTGTGCGCAATGGCAAAATTTTTAGATTTTGCACGTGAAAGCTTCAACGTAAGTTATAACAACAAATCGACCTTTTATGATTTTTTTTATTCCACCTATTTGCTTTTTGCTAGCTTGCGTTAGGTGTCATTTAGGTTATGCAAAATTTTTCCGCCGAACACACTGGTATGATCGGTTGCTGCATGCGTTGACTGGTTCTCCCGCAAACGTAGATTTTGTACAACTATGTAGGAGAAAATAAGGCAGAATAACGACTTTTCTAAATTTCATCCTCACTCCTAAACAAAACGTTTTCTTGGCTTCCGCCCATTGGGAAAAATTATTTTCTTGCCGAGCTCTATCAAACCTCGAAAGAAGTACAACTTTTTACGATACACCCTGTATATATATATATATATATATATATATATATATATTTCTAATTACATTAAAACGTACATATTAGTACAGTTACAACGTCTTCCTAAACATTAATAACAAAAACCACGTATTTGGTAATCCTTGTGTGGTGTTGTCTAAAAGTGTCTAAAGAACATCTATATGTATGTGCTAATTAAGTGAGAAGGCACGCTGCGCAATCTACACGTTTCCAAGTAATCTTACGTAACATTACGTATTTTTATCGTATCTGACTATTAACGTTTCTGTAGCGTTGTTATCCGCCGGTTCTTGAGTTAAATATTATTATAATGATCAAATATTGTTAATATGACTCACATCAAACGGCTAAGTGAATTCTAGTCGTCGCAAATATGTCGATGACAAAAACGAAAACTTTACAGTGTTCACGTTGTGTCTTCCTTCTCCACCTTAGCCAGTGCTGTATTTTTAAGTCAAGATGATTTTGTCAGAAAATCGCAATCAAGATATGGTAGTGCACTAGCAAATAAGTATACTAAGAACGGGGAAGTAGAGTTGTCGGCTTCCGTTGCGCTAGGCGACACCGTGTCGTTTTCGAACACCGGAAGCATTGAACAAGTTTTCGCTATACTTTTACCGAGTTTGAGCGCGCCTGCAGGTTTCATCCGCACTACGTTCTACAGACCAACCAACTCCGCAATAAGCTCGATACAACCACCACTAGCACATTACTAGCCAAAATAGCAATCGTTTATAATAACAGTTGACGTTCGAAGATCTACAGTAACAGCACAAGATTTAGCTTAGATGACTTACTACGGGATATCGTGCTAGGAAAATTTGCTTATCGTTTGATGTTCGATACAGGAGGAGGAGAGAACGTCTCGAAGCGGTAGCGAAATCTACAATTCGATCGCGTTGCACGTCTGCGCCCTGTATTACCTAGTTGCATAAAATGGTATATTTTTAAAAGGCCAGTGCAACGGGATTTACATCATCGACACCTGTGAAGAAGTAGAGTTATAAGAAAGACGTGAATGAAAAAGCACATTATTATTATTATTATTATTATTATTATTATTATTATTATTATCATTGTTATTTATTGCTTGTTAAACAATGTTCCTGAATTGTTTACTTAATTCTTTGAGGAACACTTTGATTCCCTTGCTGATTGGTCCTAGTGCCTCCATAGCAATAGGCATACAAATATATCTTGTTTTCAGTCCAGCATATGTATTCCGTTTTCTGGCGTCTGCGTGCTTTGCTACCCATACCGGCTCAACTGAGCTCTGATGTAAGTAGGAAGCCGCGGTTGTGCATGAAACCTTTGCATACCAAGCTAAGGACATTTCATGTGACCATAATGCAATGGTTACCCCATTAGGTCTTGCTTTGCCAGCGAACACTACACCTCTCGGTTCAAGTGTCGATGGTATACCGGCTTTCCTAAGAGACCTTATAATCACACTGTTTAGCTCAGCATGTCCGCATGACGTTCTACCGGCGCTCTTCAGGCAACTCAGTGGGCGTAGTCTACTGGAATCTACCACTTCTCCACACAGTTTGCACAAAAACGGCTCGCAGACAGGAGCGCCTATTCTAAGTGCTGATATCATGCGCAAACAATTGGACTCCAGCATGGTGCAGAGCTGAGGCGAGGGTAAGGCTTTGAGCCAACCACCACTCAATGTATCTTGGCTCGCTAAGAACACGGCGCGGTCTCTCCGGGAAACAAGAACCTCTAAGATATCCCTCCTCCATTTTTGCTTCTGAGTTTATCTAGGCTATTTTAACTGGGATGTTTTTCTATAGGGCCTAGATCCAGCATGGCTCTGATAGTGTCCCGGGCATAAATTATTAAGCCCGGGACAGACCACCTTCACGTATCGGAAGACCTGCCTGCTGCCAGGTGTTCTCCTCTAAATGGATGTTTAGGACTTTACTAAGTATATCTCTGCTGACGTCATCAGGTTTAAATGTTGTTTTTAAAATGCTGCGTACAATTTTTGCGAGTAGGCAATGAGAAGAGTCCCATCTCCAGTGTCGTAATTGACCACGGCGGATGGATGTTATCCCTCTAAGACCCACTAAACGCACCTCCCCCTCTCAAGTATTTAAAATGTTACTAAAAAACGTCTAAAATTTATTTAAAATATCACTAAAAAAGCCTTATCAAATAAGCCTTCTAAAAATATAAATTATGTGACACAATCCTGGCTTTCTTAGGTATATTTAAGTACAAACATGTGAAGTACGTGTGTTTACACACAATAGTTTCTTCCTCTGTCGATGATGCTTGGATGTGTCAGTGCAAAACACGGGCATTAGCCTTACGGAAAAGCAAATGAAGTTATGGTGATCGCACATGCTATTAATAAAACGCATTTAATCAGTACCTTAGCAACCATAGCTGTCTCTAGCGTTTACCTAGAAGTCGTGCCACAAATATAGTCTACAAACATTCGAAGTATTTTGGTAATATTTGCTCCCTTTCTCCCTTATTATTTCATTGTTGCTAATTCACCCAACCTGGACGGTAAAAAACCATAATAATAATTATTCTATTGTCTTTGAGCTTTGCAATTGTTATGGCTCTAGCTTCTTCAAGTAGCTGGCACTTTATAAGAGTGTGAGTTGAGTTATCATTCGCTCTTACCTGGCAATAAACACAGCTCGCCGAGAGAGATATCCATGAAAGAGCAAACCCTAAAAGTATGTACTGTAGAGATGTGCGTAAGGAAATGATTCAGTTCTCTTCCCGGCCGCTCCATCAGCTCTTTTGATGTCTAGAATAAGGGATCGAACAGTGCTCCAAAAAGAAATAGAGTCCTATTTGGCTTGCCATGCCTCCACTGCTTTCTTAATCTATATTGTCTTACTGCAGCCCGTGTGATACGTTTGTATAATTTTAAGAACCGCCACTCTCTATGTACTTCCCAGGATTCCTCTGGCCTATTTCGTTTTCAGAGAGGTTTTCAGCCAGACCAGTAACCCAAAGCGATAGACTCAGCCACTGAAATCGACAGCTTGCATTATCTTAGCTTTAGTACCGTGAATGTTTGGCAGAATTCTTGCGATTGCATTGGCCGCCTTATCCGCCGAGCATATACTTTTGTGGCTGAGCCCCGTAAGGCTCTTGTGACACCTGCTTTATATGCTACCCTGCCAGGTACAATCTGATGAAACCGACCTTCTTCCTTCCCGTTAGCAGTACGACCTCGCCTCCGGAGTGATTACTAAGCCGGCTTCGTCCATCCACCTTCTTATAGACCCTAGTGCTATTTTTAATTATTCTGCAGTTTTTGCCTGTAGTGATACTGTGATGACCTGATTTTCCACATGCGCGATAATCTCTACCTGTTGTAAAAGGCCATCCCGGCGCAGACGTCATCGTACGTCGGATTTTAAAGCAGAGGACCCAGTATCGAGCCCTTTGGAACCACTGCTTATAACGGTGTTTCCACTTTGCCGTTAAAAACACTTCGACCCTTCGGGCATTCTGAGATAACCTGAGACCTTTGTACTTACTGATGTGTCAAGTATTGTCGTTCACGGAAGGCTGTTGAAAGACGTCCCTGACGTCTAGAAGAACTGTATATCGGGTGTATATGGTTGAGCTATGTAAAAGGTCTTTTTGCCGCCGTAGCTCAGTGGACAGCGGCGGACATTGACCAGTTTCTCCTAGATCCGTATTAGGAGGTCAAAGAAAATCTCCGCAAAAGTGCTGAGCATTTCTTCAGCGAATGCCTCGTATTCCTTTGCCAGCGTATTTATTAAGCAGATGGACCCATTTGTTGTTCTTAGGGCAAGAACAACCTCAGCCAGTTTACACTTTGCGGGTTTTGTTCTTTCTCTGGTCGCTGTGGTGAGTACCTGTTCAACCAGATCTGAATTCTCCTTACATAGTGTTTTGACCGCCAGGGGGGTTCCGCCTGACCCTGCATCTTTAATCTTGCAGTAACCTTAAGTATCTCCTTTACTGTTACTGTTGGGGGCTCGTTCCTTTCTGCTGAGGGTGCCCCTTGCCTGTTATATGGCTCCCTTCCGAAGCACGCGTATTGTGGGAAGGGTTTGTTCGGAACCCGGTTGATTTGCTTCTTTTTTAGCACAACCCTAGGCTTTCATGCGTTGCCTCCCTTTGCTATCTTGGGCTTAAGGCTTTTCCCAATGATCGCCTTAGATTTCCTTGGAAAGGTTGGGCCAGCTATTTACAAGTTCTTGCTTCAATATGGCCCCACACTTTTTATAATTGGCCAAATCTCGAGATTTACCCTCTAGGGTTTTGTGTGGCACTTGTAGCTCACGCCTTGCTTTGTTGCAGTCACACTTCTCCGAGCAATGGTCTTGTTCCATCAACATTTGGCTGGCAGTTCGCCCGCTTTGCATGTATGGCTTCGTAGCGCGAGTTTATGCTGTTATTAGAGCTCTTTGGATCTCTCTGAGGTTTGGGAGACTACAATATCGGTGACTGCCTTGCTAGCTTCTGTTTTAAGGGATTTCTCATCGGTGTTCCTATAGCGAGTTTTGTCGCTCGCGCGTGTCCTGGATGTATGCGTGCTCTCTAGCGGAACGGTGGTAACTGAGGACAGTGAGGATTTTCTAACCCGTTTAATTGCCAGTTAGTATGTCATCGCAAAGCTTTAGGTCAACCTGTGGTGGGATCCTTGCCCTTGCTCTGTACGTATATGTCATGACTAGCTGCCCAATCGAGTACGTTTCTTCCTCTTTTATCCGTTTTCTTTGATGCTGATATTTCATTTGCTGCGTGACTCGTGTCGCGTGTTGACTCGCCGGGTTCAGTAAATAATTTTTCAAATTCTTGTTGGCTACGTCCACCCACACGCATCCTGTTCCTTTCACGTGTTTGCTTATTGGTAGAAGACCGGCCATCAAGATTGTAGCGCTAAGCGTTAGATCCTGTGTACCATCCTGCATGTGTACTTGTTTCACCTTTAGTTGGTTAAACCAGATACACGAAATACTTTTCGTTTAATATAATCCAACATATGTAGATTTCTGTATACTAAAGAAACACAGAGAAAGTGCAACGATAAAATAATAATATAATGCAATTTAGTACACTAATAAAATGAATGTATTTTAAGCACTGACATTTGAATTGTCTGTAGGTAATATATACCTTAACTGGACTAAAATAGATGGCTTGGAGACGTTATTACATCGATTTTCCTAAAGATATTAGAATTTCATGTGTACTACACTTTAACAAATACAGTAATGCATTAAGTGTCAACGTTGCAATTTTTTGAAACGGCTACTGTTAACTCATCTTTAAACACGTTTATACAGTTGATTGACTGTGACGGTTCTATAACGAATATTAAGGCTTGTAGAAACCGGCTTAAAGTAGACTAGGAGCTTTTAAATCTGATCTCATGCCATGAAAAGAAATTTCATAAGAGTGGCTAATGGGCTTGAAATTATGACTGAATCCGAACTTTGAACTTCTGATACCTGTCTATTATAAGTGTTGCATATCGCGTTGCAATCCGTTGTTGACAGCGTTGCCTAATGATGCACGAATAATGAAATGTCACTCTCTCCAAGTGTTGTACTAGTACAGGGGACTCAACAGACATTAATCATAAAATTAACGTGACGGCAAACCTCGGCGTTAGTCACCACATTAGCAAACTAGCTAGAGTTTATTTTAAATGGTGAACTCTATATTCCATGATTTCAGCCTAACAAATATTTTTTGACACTTCGAATCACTATTACCTTCTAACCTAGTGCACTGCCCCCCTTTCTGGGGCCTATCTTGCTACATGTATATAACTGGTGGAAGAGTTATAAAAAAAATTTCTGCGACGCCTGTGTTTGCGGTTGTCTCCTCTCTAGACAGAACGATTAGTATCTTACAATTTGTTGACTGGACAAATGAGCAGTACACTAACACGATGCATCAATTTAAAAATGCAATTTACTTAGCCACTTGCTTAGTATCAAACCATCAAATAGTGTAAGAAGTCAGCTCTTTATTCGTACAACTGTTTTCGACGGCTTGTTTGTGCTGGCGGATGGCCACTTGGGGGGCTCATGACAACAAGAATCGTTGTAACATACCTTAAGAGTAAACTACATACCGCTGCAGGTTCAAAGTATACCATAGAATACACGTCCAAGATTCAATACTCATTTTCATAAAACTAAGGTGCTGCTATGTTACAATAATATAATTTTTATTACATATAATAGCATGTGTATAAACAGGTTATTATGCAATATCAATTGTGCGTTTTTACTATGCATAAAATGTATTGGAAGCTTGCATTCATTTTTCGGGGACGTGGACTTCTAGACGTAAACTTGTTTTGCTTGGTCCGCCGTGGATAATCTATCAATGTGCATCCAGGAAAATCGACCTGCTAAAGAGGAGTCATCTTACACGATATAACGTGCGTCGGTAGCTCGGTTCTTGTTAAAAAAAATGTTAGTTTACAAAATAGAAGATTATGCCTTCGCACACGAGCGGAGGTTAGTGATACGCGCCACTTGGCACTGCTAAATGGGATGTAACAAAATTTAATGTAGCAAATTTATAGCAATGATATAAATTGTAAAATATATTTTTGCAGCAATAACTGTAGTGCATTATATCCAGTAAAGCAACGTTCCGCAATGTTATCTTAAAATGAGCAAAAAATGCCTTTCTCTGCAATATAAATTACAACATTTCTTAAGACGGCTGTTTCTATTCGATACGGCTTTAGGAGTCTTTCGATACCATACTGATGTGGGGAGATACATAGGTGCACATGTTCAATCTTCATCATTGTACAATTGTATTTACGGAATCCGTCTTACGAAGCAATGCGAAAGCGGTTCCATGGACGTGTAATATTGGCTGAAGGTTTAATATCATATAAAGACTACCTAGCGGATGCCCGGCTGGCATCATGTGTCAAGTAACCAGGGCTGCAAGTATGCGAAAAGTTTACGTGCAGGTTTAATCCTTGTCTGGCGCTACCCTGTTAAATAAACTAATTGAGCAGACGATATTGGTATCATAAGATAAACACGCAACTGTTTGCTTAGACAAATTTAGAAAATAGTCCTCTATTCTTTTCTTTATCGCGATCTGTGCACATCATGCCTGTATTGTTAATTAACGCGAGCTTGTTAGCGACCAGTAGTTACTACGTAAAGACTGCACTTATGCTAGTCGAAAAGAGTTGCATTCATTTTTGTTATACATTTGTTAGTTTATGTGCAAAAAGCGAAGCCGTATCCGCGTAGTACATCTACGTCAGCCATGCTATTGTGGAAATTGGTTGTGGCAATTTTCACAACTCCCATACATCCTCAAGGGCTACCTCGATCTCGTAGAGGCGGAGCAACGAACAGGTCGAAGTCTGAGCATCCTCCGGCATTTAGATCAAATCGGTGCGACAGGGTCGTAATTTTAACAGAATCTTTTTTACGTTGTGGTGAAGGTAGCAATGCCCGACTCATCGCTGTGCTCATAGTGGCGCGGCCCCTTGTACTGCTTAATACTGCTTCTACAAGCAATGCGTATGGCCTGTACATCTAATCAGATGTCGTTTTTGAAAGGCAACAACAACAGTTTGCTTTTTGTTGGCTTGCCGAACATATTGAATGCATTACGCTGTAGGCTGCAAAGTTATGTTGCAGCCAAGTTCTTATCAGGCGAAGGGCAGATTCGCAGTCTCTTGTGACTTCTATGAGAAGGCAGGTGCTCAGTGACTCAGCAGTGGCTGAGACCGCTGTGTCCGCTCTTGGCGATTCCCGAGGGGGTAGTGAGTGCCCTTATACAGCTATTCACGAAACTGTTTTTTTGCAATGCTAAATATGACTGGGCAATACAGCGACTACTACTACGACCTCTATGACTACGATTTCACTGCGACTACTGGTAGGAGCTAGTTACGCAGCTCATGCACGAAAAAGGGGAGAAAATAGGCACGGGTAATAGGCATAGTGTTAGGCGAAGGCATTTATGAATATATAACAGGCTGCGCGCAACGAAGCCTCTTTGAAGGTTCTCGCTATCGGCTCGCTGTAGACTAAAAAAAATATATATATATATATATATTTTAACTCTTTTCAATGCAATCTTACAGATGGATCTAATTTAAAGCGTAGATATGCTTATACATACACGCGCACAATAAACTAGACCTTAATTTACAAAGCGTTTCTAAAATAAATACGCTTTTTCTACCAGAAATGGTTTCGCAGTAAACATTAAATTGCGAAAAGGACTCTTGCAATGGCTCTGAGAACGCCCCGACGCGAGTACCTGAAACGGAGAAGCCGGTAGACCGCGAGAGCATCACAGACGCGAACTCGAAAGCCCATTCACAGTTGAGGCAGTGGAGGTTCGACGTTTATTAGTACACGTTTAGTAAATAGTTTTTGTACGTAAATTTAAGTCCTAAAAGCTGTGGCAGTTTATCTGTATAAATTTTTTCTTATTTGTTGTTTTCCTAAACTAATGATTGAAGCATATGTTTGCTATATATATATATATATATAGTGGCTTGCTTTGCGCACATTTATTAAAAACGCGACAGCTACGTTTGCCTCTGAATTTTCTAACGACCTGGCACTTAACATTAGACTCCACGAGAATATTCAGAGAGACAAGACACGTAAAGTTTTCAGTCACAACTAAAACTATACCAGGGGCCCAGCTCTGATAAATTGAAAATATATTGTTAAAAAATACCATAATTATGTGTCGAATGACCTGGCAGGAATACCACCATTGTTTGTACATGAAGCCGAACTGATTTAGCCCTGATGAATGTATTTTTGCGAAAAATGCGATGGAGACGGATATTAGGTGGATAATTTTGCAGCTTCCTTAATATCCAGAATTAATGATGGTGAATAAATCATGAATATATATATATATATATCCCTAGAGGCTCACCGAGGTCTAGTTTAGAAATGTTCGGTTTTAGGGGCGTTTAGCATAACGTTCTTTTCTAGACGGCCAGAGTTGAACGGACAGCTGACAGCAGCCTTTGGCAGGCCGGAAGCCTTTGTACGCGCCGGGCTGATTATAGTCCATACATCTACAGGGCACAACAATTGCCCTGTAAGATTGACAGCCGCCACATTCCGCCATTGCGTTTTACCGGTACCGCCATTCATTCGAATGATGCCATAGCAGCAGCAGCAGGACGAATCGCACAGGACTTACTATGACGAGGGCCTGGGCTGAGGGTCGGCCGGCCGGGCGACCAACGAAGCTCACTCGTGACCTCGCCTTCGGCCGTGTTCTGTGCCTTTGCCCCCGGGCATGCATGCATGCAATCCAGCCAGCCAGCCAGTGCGCCGAACATGTATCGTGCATACGGCCTAAGGAGGCAGTGGAAATGCATACATGCAGGCAGGCAGGCGGAAGAACAAGGAAGCCCGTCGTTAAAAACGGGCTTGCTTTCCGTGGGCTGCAACCGGACAAACGTTGCCGGAAGCAAGTGTATAGCGAGCGAATCGACGCTCATTAAAATGCATATAAGCACTGATCGTTAGCCGAGCGCTTCAAACCGATTCGTTCTTTGACTGAACGAGACGACAACGGCGACGGTGATGACGACCACGACCATGGCCACGATTAGTCGCCAGGATGTACTGTACGTATCTAAACAGCATCTCAAATCATTGCACACGTCCTGCAAAATTCCGTTCTTTAATGGTTTTTCGTTTCTGATGGGAAAACAATGTCGAAGGTGGCTCTTAAAACTTTCTAAACGGGTTGATTTTTTTTAGGGCTCAAATCTCTCTAAAATGAGCAGGATTGACGATAGTCTGACGAAGAATTATTCTAGCTAAGTCTTACACTAGTTACGCTAGCTGTGCGAAGCAATCACTCCTGAAACAGCACTCATCTGCGCGAATGTGTCGATTGTCGCGTGTTAAACATTTTATCCATATCCACCGTAGAAGGTCCGCACCCGTCGACGGTCGATCTATCACGTCGAAACCTCTATTACGATCGCACGTAGTTTTAGGCCTGGACCGCACAATAGTCGCCATGGGATTAACCGCATGCAGTAGTTCGTGGTAGAGAAAAATCATTATTTTACGCCATCGTAAGTGCCATTTCACCTACACAGAAGCACAGCGCTGCCGAGCGTCAGCGTACGCCTATTAGGTATTCATTTACAGTAGAAAACATGCCGATTTGCTTAAAAACAGTAACATATAACTTTTGGTTGCAACAGTTACTTTTCTTTGTGGGTCTCCTAGGATGTATACGTCTATTACAATTGCAACTCTACAGAAAGGGTGCGTATATATATATATATATATATATATCAGTTAGGTCTAGCTGCTGGTCTAGTCTTTAATTTTCATCTGCTGGCAATCTCCATGCGTTGCCGTCTTTCTTTAATCAACTCTGTCTTCGCTCTCTTCACAACCTCCACAAACTAAGAGCCTGCGACCCAGCTTTTGTTCGAGTGGAGCGTCCCTCAAAGTTGATCTCTCATCGTTTTGCTCTGCACGTATAGTTGTGATAGGGCCATCTTCCTCGTGTCATCAAGAGCCTCGAATGCGACAAGGATGTGATCCACGTCAGCGGTCTCGCTGGCGTCGCACACGACACATCTGTCTACCTAGTCTTCCTGATCATCGTCATATAGGTCTGGAAGCTGCCATGATCCGTGAGAACTTGGGTTAGGTAGTTCTTAGTTTCCGCGTACTCGCATCTGAACTAGTTCATGAGATCTAGGATTGTTGACCCTGTCGACGATGACCCGCGGTGCCTATGCTCCACTTCCCTCAGCCTGCCAGCTATCCAGAGTCTGTTTCTTGCATCGTCTTTCTCAAATCCCTGACCCCCCCCAAGGCGTTGTTTACTCGGTTCTCCAACGGCTCTACGACCCTTGCGGTGAATGATCGGTAAACAATAGTAGTAATAATGCAATAATAAATATTATGAATAATGCAATGAATAAATATTATGGCTACTACGACCACAACTGATCGTTATATTCACTGGACGCTACGGGAGTAGGCTAGTTTCTCCATGGGCAACGAGTAAATACTTACGAGAGTGTTTGACTTAGTTTCAAACTTAATTTCAAGTTCATTTCCCTGTAACCATAACATTAAATAATAAATAGGGTTATATTTTCTAAATGTAAAAAAAATCAGGTGATGTTTTACTATGTGTAAATTCTTACGAGTTTTATGATACTAATAAAAAAAAATCAATAATTTTGCTATAATTAAAACAGATTTTACTTAAACTTAACAATGATACTGTCAATTTCGGTGTAATAACCAACTAGGTTTGATACATATCTCATTTCTCTATATTTTTATTTTGTCATTGAGACAATTGTAAATGAAGTGTTCGGTACTACTTTAGACAATATTTGATCGATGTCATTTGCTGCAGGGTTCTCTCACGCATAGAGCAGCAGGCTGTTGTTCGATTCAAATATTCTTTAACGTCATGTATGGCGTCCCATCTTTGGCTGTTTACAGCCATTTTACTCATTAGAAACAGAACAAAATCGTGATATAAAGCCAGACGTTGTTTTATTAGTTGTATGTTTTTTCTCGTTGTGGATGATTCCTTGTGTTGTGATAGTAATAATAATAAAAACTGCTTGGTTTTAATTGAGCTACATTTTGATATTTTGGACGGCAGCTTATTTTTAAAGTACTGGCATCTAACCAAAAGCAAATTTGTTGGCCCTCGTTTTGTTTATAATAGTATTGCGTTGGAATTTCGCTAACAGAGTAGCTATAACACTATATATAGAGTATATGCGTAGTCTATTGAAATTAGAGACGATACACCAAGACTTCAAGCCACATGCAGGTCACATTTGTTTGAATGATATAAAACAGTTAAAATATAGTAGCCAAGGTTTGACGTTTCTATATCCTGTGAGCTACCTTAAAAGTCTCAATCCGTGACTAGGTTGTGACCACTGATTGAACGCGCATGCTAGTGATGCCAGTAGCCCGAAATCAGCGCAAAAATGATCCCGGTTCTAGTGCGTTCTATATCAACACAGACTGTAGTGTGCTGTCCTCAAAAAACAAGGATGTATTACGTCGTATATATATAATGGACATTTCTCCTTTAGGACGAAGTGCAGTAAACGCCGCTACGTAGGTTCTACATACGTATGTGCATACCCATACACCAAGTAAAAACAATTCGAACAACAGTGAAAGGAAGAGTGTGTCCGAACAAGCCAAAGGGGGGACGGAGCCAGCCCCATCGGGAGAGTCAGTCAAATCGTTGCCATATCGGAAATCGTTTGTGGTGTTCGCAGACCTAAAGCAGCTGACAGGCCGACAGGCAGGCTGGTTGTCGACGATGGTGGCATCAGACGAAGCTTCGCTCTACGCGTGTCGTGCCACCTAGCAACGGACGACTATCGACTTCTACAAAGGGGAATTATCCGTAGATTCCAATGAACGCCTGCGATTCGGTTAGAACATATATATATATATATATATATATATATATATTTATATATATATATATATATATATATTTTTATATATATATATATATATATATATATATATATATATTTATATATAGTCGCTTCTCAGTAGCTTTGCGATTGAGGCACGGCAACTAGCGGAAGCTACTAGCGATATACTCGTATGGCGTATCACAAAAGTGAAGCATGTCCTTTGACATTTTTAGTTGAAAATAGACCTTTGGCAGTTTTTCTATCGCGGTTCTTAACACAATTAGCGATTTTGCTGACGGACCATTTCTCAAAGTTTTACCGCGAGCTCACACATGTCCGCGCTAGATAAAAAGCATTACAAATATGTATACAAAGTTATTTTCTTTATGTCAATTTAAGTTTTATATTTATTATACCCCTTTATTAACCTATGCGTACTACCAACCCACAAAACCACAATACATCTAGTTCGACGGGCCAGTCGCAAAGCGAAGGTAAAATTTTTAATAATTTACCTCGCAGTCTCAGATGTCTGAATGAAAGCCGCTTCATAGGGTATGAGATTTTGCAATACAATTTGCAAGAAATCAGCGGCGGTAGAAAGTGCCATCAGGTATTTTTTTTGCGATTAACAGCTCTTCTTACAAAATGATTTTGAATTTGCTGACTCATGCGAAAACAGAATAGCACGGATGTGTTGTTTTTGTTAAAAAAAGTTTTACTCATTTTAGAGAAATTGTTTTGCGTTACTTCATATATTTATGTATATATATATATATATATATATATATATATATATATATATATCTATATATATATATATATACCGAGACAGTTTGTAACTCATTAATTATATATCTAATTTTGACTACACTATTTCCAGCGGCATTTGGTTATGGCTTTTTATTCATCCTGACAAACAATCACTCCCTTTCTTCAGAGACGAGCGTGTCTTAGCGGATAAATTCAGTTGCAAGTGTCTCAAAAGTCTCTTGGTCCGGTTGAAGAGTGCGCGCAGATTTTCTTCCCCTCAAGCCCAAGGAAATGTCACCAGCTACTCTTTAGTAGCGGTCGTTGCATTCAAATACGACATGTGCATGTCTTTCCTCCGGATACTGGCTTACCTCAGGTAAGGTCTTTTTACCGGATACTGCCTTATCTGCAGGTGGGGTCTGTGCTCGACTCAAAGGGACACCTGTGGCTTCTTGCACGTAGCAAACCTGCTCGGCACAGAATCAGCAGGGCCTCCATTGTTATCATATACGAGTAGCTACGCCTGTACCCCACGCTCCTTTTGGTGGTTTTGATAATGGTACCAGCAGACGCTAGGCCTCCCATTTATGGAAGTCAGCGAGTTTCACGATTGTGAAGTTTGCTGTGCGTGATATGATGTCCTTGCAAGTATATTTGTTCACCACCTTCTCCATCTGTACGTAAACCCGATCCTCGTCCCGATACTTACTTACCAGAGCCTCCGACATCACGATAACTGCCTTTGGTAGCGGCCATGCCGCCAGAGCCTTTCAGAAAACGTTCAAATTGTAAAATCTACGAAAACCCTAAAGGCTTTGCGCATGCAGTTGTTGATCGAGTGTGTTAGCTCTTGGCGCCCAAACAGCCTCCTATTCATCTAGATTGAGTCTGACATAAGACGCGATAGCGGTCATACATGTAACAGTTTTCTGCACCGTTTTTAGCGCTCTAAAATTTGGCATTATCTAGCAAGCACATCTGTATCGATATATTTAGCTATGACCATTGCAAAAATAACACGCTTTAGGAAATCTAGATAGGATATGTCTATGAGTAAGCGTATGACTGTTTCGTAATGACTTGCGGGCGCATCCTAGTGCGAGTTACTAATATGTTGTTGATCGTAAGCCAACGACGCCATTCGTTGACCATTAAAAGGTTGAAGCAAAATGAAAAAATCTAACCATTTCAGCAACTGCCTTGAAAAAACTTCGTCCTGTACACTCGATAGGACAAGCATCGTTCACATTCTTCTTAATGCTTCACACGTTATTATTCGGTCATACGGACGAGTCTCGTCGTTTATAAAGTCACTAATTCGAACGCTGAAGGCTCAGTCACGTATGTATATATACATCCGTGACTATTGTACTTATATATATATATATATATATATATATATATATATATATATATATATATATATATATATATATATATAAGTACAATAGTTCCAGACGTGCCCTGGCATCAACGTCGGCGTTAAGGTCAGCACACGTTTAGGGCAGCGAGAATGACTGCGTTGATAGTAGTCGTCACCAACTGTATCGCCTCCTTCCTGGGGCGTTGCGATTGCTGAATTGGCTTGTGGACATTGGCCTTTCACCGCGTGGGCGTTGATGCAACGTTACGTCTCTGTTTACACTCTGCCTAACTGCGATGAAATACTCGGCCGGCCTTTTGCTGTAGTAGAGAGGCAATCAGCGTCATCTGCCACCGCTCATTAGGTTTATGTCGGGTGTCGACGTTGCTCGAGAGTGCATATACACTCTGGGACGCGGGGACGTCCAAAGGGCTGCCACAAGCGCAGCCGTGTGTGGCATTGCGCCTGCTCGAGAAGTCACAACAATAGCAATTACTTCGTTTACGAACAATCACATAATTATTAGAAATAATGTTGTATCAAGAAGAACAACAGCGCATGGGTCATCTAAGATACCTTGTTGTAATACAGATAAACTTGACTGCGGAAGCATATGATCGACCTGCTACTAGACTGGCTAATTTAGACTATCCAATATACACTTTGTGATAAAAAAAAGCTATTAGATTTGACTTTAAACGCAATTTGTAACAAACTGACTGAACCGCAACTGACTTTAGTTATATTTTGTCCCGGCAACAGTATACACTACAATTGAGAAACGCTCGACTATGCAATCTTGACTTAGTCGCTTCTGTCATATTTGCAGATGTCTCGGAATAATAATGTTCCATGCCAGTCAACCAACGACGTTTTGCAGTTCTGAAATGCATTCGTACATATGAATATATAAAAAAAAGTATGATTACCACGCCAGTGAGAGCCGTATAGATCGTTGCGTTGCTTGGGCTTGGCGAGAGACAAATTCTGACAAGATTGAACCATTTGCACAGTCTATTAACGGCATTAACTCACGGGCAACCTGAAGAGCACAACTAATCGGGACGACCGCTTCATTTTAATGAATATTTTGCGAAATTGTCCACCTATTTATACTAGGATGAAAAACTGAGAAGAGACGATGCAAGAGGGAAGACTCTAGGGAGCTGGAAGGCTGGGCGAACTGGAACGGAACGAGAAGCACCAGGATAGTGGACGAGATTAATAATCCCAGATCTCATAAAGTGGTACCGATGCAGGGTACGTGGAAACTATGTCTACCAACCCAGATTCTCACCACTCATGGCAGCTTTCAGACGGAGATGGTGAAGATCGGGAAAACTGAGGTGTATATATGTAGACCCATGACTTGGATCACACGCTTTTCGCATGTAGGACTCTTAATGGAACGAAACAGATGGCCTGATTAAGGCTAGACCTGCAGGGCACGAGGGATCTATTCTAAAGGTTGTACGTGGAAGCTCTGAGAAGGACTGGGTTCTGATTTTGTAGAGGTTGTTATGAGAGCAACGGCAAATATGACGGATAATTGGTGAAAGCGCATGGAGCGTCGCCAGTCGACTAAAGACTAAAGATTAGCGGCTCCCTACATACATTAAAGCGATACCACAAACATCCCGGTCATGTAGGTTAGGACGATCAAGTTTTTAGTGTGTTTGAGAGTCCCACATTACCCTGGCCAGAATGAGTGAGTTATGCGTTTTTGCTCCTGATCCTCCTTAATAAAAAGAATCTCAACGTAGTGCAAAAGTACTATTTTTATCAGATTTTTACAGTTTATCTTAGTATGGTTAGTGCCTTTCATAGAGCTGTGTGGGTTCTTTATTTTTGCACTGGAAATAAGAAATAATTTCTGCGATCATACAGAACAATTCCTTATATCACTTCGAAATATGTCTGTTACAACCATTTCTCAAGAGAACCGATTGTGCTTTACGTAAATCATTCTGTTACACATTGTATGTATACAAATATATATATATTTTTTTTCTACGCGTATTTGTGTATTCACTCTAATCTGTATTTTTACTGTATGATTTATATGGGTCCCCTGATCTGCGTTTGCATATGTTAAAGCTGCCTGTGTCTATATTGCCTTTTCCCACTGCTCGACGACCCAGCAGGCAATTGCGTTAGTGGCGGGAGCTTTGGATGGAGGTTAAGTTAGGCCGGGGTTCAGCTGTAATCTCAACACCCCGCTACTCCGAGCCGAAGAGCAGCACAAAAATAATTAGATTGGACAAGCCGAGGTTACCTGTTTGCCTCGGGCAGTGAGTGCACTCAGTGACTCCTTCAGGGCAACGCGTGTTTAGTTTTCCACGCGAAGGGATCGCGAGCTATTAAATGAGGCCAGAGTTTAAGTGTTGGTGCTTAGAGTTTGCGACTGCGGTGCTGTGTTGTGTACCGCTTTAGAAGTAGCGTAATATACCAACAAACAATCTGTGACACGCACATTAAGAGCAAGCTTCTGGTGACTCAAGCAGAAAATCTAGGGATCAATTCTGCGAGCATTACTTCTTACATCCCCACGAAAAGAACATGCATGTGTGTATTTTTTGTCTACATTTGAACTCTACATGCATATGTAACATTTTTAAACGTGAGCCGCAAAATCTGATTCGGAAGCTAAATGTAGACTATAACGATAGTAGTTATGTATTTAGTTTCATTTAGTTGTTGTGATTTTCCTAAATTTTGCTTGTCACTATATATTGCGTTGTCGCTTCCTGTGTTTAATTTTGAGAATAAAATATACATTCGTTATTCTATATATAATTCTAGTGAAGTAGGCTTATTTTGGGGGGGGGGGTACACTTGTTGCCAAAACATTCGTTCTCTATACTATGAGGGGTGGGGGCTGAATTGTAATGTAACTTAAAGCATTAAAAAAATGTAATATATTTTTCAACAAGGGTTTGCAAAATCTGAATCGAAAGTGGAAAGTAAACTACAAAAGTTATAGTTTTACATTTAGGCCGTTCTTTAGACTTCCTTAGAACTTGCTCGACACTATATCTTATTTGTCGCTTCCGTTATTTCGATTTTTAAGAATTGTCTGTAGTTATATTTCGACATGGTTGGCGGTGGATACAGCGTAGTACAGATACAATTTCTGCAAACAAAGCAAACGTGAAAACACTCGCATAACTTATTTTCGGCGTAGCAATGAATCCGTTTTTCAACTTGCCAAAGCATTATCTTACCAATTGTCGCTTTGGACAGTTATATTTATTGTAAGTCAAACTGTGTGTGCTTTTTTTGCATTTAAACTTTTTTTTTTTGATTAACTCGAAAATGCGGTTCTTACATATGGACGCCACGGCAAGAAAGCTCAAGTGCAAATGTGAGCCGGTAGTGTGGGGCTCCGCCCAACTAGACCTTAGAATCAATGTTCATAAGTAGAGCAATACATGAAAACGAACATAACATCTTTCAATGTAATAAGCTATACAAAATATTAGCTATTTAAGCTAGATTCAGCTGCCGTCGTTTATAATATATTGAATTGCTTAGCGAATCTTAACCAACATATAACTGCTATGTACATTTTGTCGCCGCTCTTGTAACACCCAAAAATCAGACGAGTTACTTAATCCATTGATGTCACGTCGCCCCCAAATTTGCGACTTTTTTAAGCACTAGCCACACTTTTCAGCTTTACGCTTTCGTAAAATAAGCAGAACGGTCTCAATGAGACATATGCAGACAGCTACTTCTTCCTCATTGGCGTCGCTAACCTCACGATGAGAAGGAGGTCCCCGGTCGACAACAAGGGACCACAAGTTCTAACGTGATCACGTCATCGCACGCAAGCAAGCAAGTGACAGGTATGTAGGATCTCTCTGGCCGAGACCAAGCTGCTCAGACCGATTCGAGTATAAGGAAGACAGAGATGAACCTGCTGCTGCAAGGAGCGTTCGACGTTGCGGCGTTGCCGGCTTTGCTTCGCTTGTCGTCTATTCCGCAATTTCCGCGTTGCGTGTAGACCATTAAGAGTTTAGCAAAGTTCCACACGGTTAGTTTTCCTCTCGAGCGAAGAGAAGACTTTGGCCGCAATGGCCTCATCACTACAAGTGGTTGACCTAGGCGGCGTCTCCCGCGCGAACGGCTCGCATGCTGTTGCTTCTTTTAGCTGCTAGCTGATAGTGCTGTTGTAGCCTAGCCGGTCGCCTGACGCCCGTATGGACACTTGCATTAAACGCGGGGTAACCGACGCAAGTGCGGAGGCTTGGGCCGCGTTGGCAGAAGGGGCGGGTATCCAACGACGAGTTGGAGAGAGGCGAAGCAGTGCATCAGGCCCTTAAAGCCCATGGCGTGCGTGCTGTTACACTGTCCTCCTCCTAGTTAGGAGAGCTCGGCGCGCAAAGGAGTTTCGTCTACGAGACATAAATTGTTTCACCCCTTGCGGGCCGTGGGGGGGGGGGGCAACGTTGGTGGCTTTTGCCATCTTTCCGTGCGCCCTTCTAAAGCTACAGGTTGCGCTAGCTTGCCTGACTGACCAGCCAGCAGGACAATACTCTACTAAAGCGCTACACAAAAGGCCGTGGGTCTGGTCTTACTTGACAAGGGGCCGAAGCCTTAGGGCGTGGCTTTCGTATGATGGCATTTTCGGTCAGTTCGCTTTACCTTGCTTCTGACTTCGGGTTGGCGACCCTTCGCACTATATCGGCAGGTATTAATATGCTTGCTTTGTACTACTTGGGGAAAATATACTATCTGCCTGCCCGCCCGCCTACGCTGTAGAGCACGTACGATCCTGCAGTACCAGTCAGCTTCTGCTAGGCCTCTGCCATCGGCATATTACGAACGCACAGCGCCAAAGAGCAACACACGTTTGCTTTATTAACACTTAGTCATATCATATGTACTGAGGCACTTGTAAGAGCGCATAAGGGCAAAACTTTTTTTGTTTACAATCAAATGTAAAGTCATAGCACGGTTAAGCTTAGACTAGACGTTTACTGCTTTGTTTGGTTGAATCGGTCCATCATAAAGGTAGTTACGTTTGCTTGTAGGTCGTAAGCTATGCAAAATTGTTACCTTTCTGTGTACAAAGATGTACTTATTCATGAAGCAAACACACTTTAGCAAACGCATATGACTACATAAATATGATATTGCAAAATAAGGTCAACGTTAAGTATTTTGTTTTTGTACATCTTTTTTGGGGGCTTAATGTCAGAATATGTAGCGTGACGTTAGTGCGTATTTGTTCAGTGTCGTATTTGCTCATTAAGTATGTCAGACTGACGGCAGACAACATTTCAGCCATAGGGGGAGTGCGCTTAAATATCTCCAAACTGCTTATTTTAATATTAAATTCCATTATAAGAAATGTATTGTATCATGCAGCTGAATGCTCTACCCCAGGAATCCTGAAAAGGGATAAAACATAGCACGTTTCATAACATTATAGCGATATATATTTGTTTCTTTTTTGCACAACATTCCACGGTTCCTATATGACCGTAATCTGCCAACAACTAGGCAGTACAGTCACAAAAGACATCCAGTGTTTGACCAAACAAATCGCTACACATACCATTACCCCTATTACCGCCTGTCCTAGGCAGTTTGCATCAACTAAGCTAGCCCCTTATCGTAGGGCATAGCGTATTCGGCAACGACGGGAGCATTATTGTTTATCGTACGTTTGCTAATAATAGCAAAACAGCTGCACGAACTCTAGTAGAGCAAACGCCCTCGTATGCAGGAAAAGTCCCGATCCTTCTTCGGTGTTGTCTTTCGTTAGCGAGGACTTCCCCGCTCGCCTCATTGTGGCCGTCTTCGGCGACGCCGCCGCCGTTCGCCTTTAAATCACGAGTCGTCTATTTTGTATATGTATTGGTGGGGGGGTTAGATGGTAATGCACCATCTTTTTTTATTGAGACATCTGTGCTCCCCGTTTTTTTTTTCGATCATGGTCAATTTTTAATTCACTCCGACATTTACCTTGTTTAAATTGGGAACCATGAAAACCAATTTTGAAGTGGCCGGTCTGGGTCTCGATCCCAGGCCTTCCAAATGCAAGGCAAAGGCTGTTGCCACTAAGCCATCTTGCTCGGTGCCATGACTCCCGAATCCTAACACATCAGCAGCACGCAAAATACCGACCAGTCCTAATAGCTAGCTTTCGCGTGCGCGTACTCAAGTCGTCGAGAAAGAGCTCCCTCGTTTGCCGAAGTGTGCCGATGACTCAAAGCTAAGTACAGCAGTCGGCGGACGTGCCTCAGCAGAGAGACCTCGGCCGGCCCAACGGCGTCCCCTTAAACGGCGCGTTCTGGCCGTCATTTCTCGGCTATCGTTCATTCTTCTAGCAGAATAAAACGAAAAAACGGTTTGTGGAAAAGCTGTTGTGACGCTGCTGACCCTAATCCTACTAGCTTTGGGTCGCTCACGTTTCACTGTACATATAAGACCCGCGCATGTACGCGCTGTAACTCTTGGCCAGTCAAGCAAGACACTCGCCAGCTGTTCCGACCAACGGTTAATTCGTCGCCGGGGGGGGGGGGGGTAACGAAATGTGGACAATTCCACTCAACTCGACTTTATACGAGCGCACACCGAACCGTTGCAGCGCTAGTGGCCTCAGTCGTAATCGTAGCAGGCTCCAAAACCATAATTTGTAAAACTTAGATGATAAGAAGCTTCTCTATAGCTACCCAGTAAAGAATATGTTTTCTGTACTGCGACTAAAATGTAAATCTCTTAGTATAATTTCCTTAACTTAACTAAGGATCTCCTAACCGACTCAGCGTCAATCGAATTGAGGTTCGGACTAACTCTCTGCATCAATAATGAACATAACTTACTGTTACAGCTAAACCATATGCGCAAGTCCACGTTGAGCTTTATTTCACCACGGCTGTGCACAAGTACAAATACTGAACAGAAATGATAAAACACGTGACTATAGGGCTCTCTACTTAATGGTATAGTAATCTTAGGTTCTCAAAGATGTTTCCACTGATATTTGTAATAGACGAAGTCAACGCTGTACTACGCCGAGGGAGGCAGCGGCACATCTGATCACATAAAACAATTGGTTTTATTGGAGTATGATTCTTAGTGAGCCAATCATTGTACCGCAATGCTATTTATTATTATGGTTTGTTAACACCCAGGTTGGGTTATATTATGAACAAGTACATCAATCTCA
>QVRM01004075.1:0-43314 GCA_003439945.1 Dermanyssus gallinae | reverse complement strand
GAGCAGATAAAAGAACTAGTAGCCAACAACGACATGTTTATTTATATTGAATTTAAGGAGAGTGAGCTTGGTTTAAATTCAATGAAAACTGCCTAGCAGAAGACAGCAGCATCGAACCGTGAAAACTTGTATGAGATCAAATGCTATACATTTTGTGCTAAGTTAGTCTCGCTCGTGGTCATGGTAGGTTATGTTGACGGAGTTTTTTTTATTATTGTTGTTGTTGTTGCTGCTGTTATCGTTGCTAGTACAAATCAATCATTGCACGCAAATCGGACAAATAATCGTAGGATTGGCGTGCAGCTTATTTTACGCACGCAGACGCCGCAAAGCATACAGAAACGTTTCGTTTCTACGTGCCCGTACGCGATTGTTGGTCGTCGTAGTCGTCGTCCAGGCCCGTAAATATGTTCTGGTCACCGCTTGGTGGTTGTGGTAGTTGTGATAGTGCGAACAAGCAAGCTAACTGACGAATGAATAGCAGTCAACGTGACTGACAGCGTGTCTCTGTAGCAGTTCGTCCGTATCGCGAGTTGTCCCAGATCCCGTCGGGAATCTGGCAGAATATGCCGCTTTCCCCTCTCCCGTTCGTCGACATCATCGTGGTCAAAGGCTGTCAGGTTAGCTAACAGGACTTGATCAAGCGAATGGCAGCTTATCTACGAAGACAACGAAAACTGCGACAGGAAGATCGGCTGCCAGCAAATGGCATGTGTTTGTATTGACGATTGACTGAGTGATTCATTGATTGATTGATGGACATGTGTTGTTGTTTTTTGCTTGTTCCTATTTGGTATACTGCAACTCTATGTTCTCATTGTGTCACAGACTTAACAAACAAATACTGTTCTGAAACAGCAGTAACAACAACAGGGCGTAACCTGCAACAGCGAATACTACGATTGCAGTATTAACAACAACAACGGTCACGCTATTGACAACAACCGGAATAAGAGTAATAGCAGCAACAACAACAGCATGCATTTGAAATGCAATTGTTGTGTTGCTGACGTTATTCAAGTCGTAATAATCGTACACTGCTGGCCGGCATTATATCATGATGAGCGCCGAGTGAGGAAAAAACGCGCACACGGCAACACTGAGCGCTTCGTTTATTTTTTATGTTCTTTTTGAATTCGGTTTTTATCACAGCTCACGCGTCCAGGATGATTGGTAGACAGACAGAACAGACAGTCAAGCAAGCAAACAAACGCGCTTTCACATGCAACTTTACTGTCAACTCGCCGTTCAAATTGAGTCAACGCTTAGAAAGTGAGAAAGAGACACAGATAAAGCAATAAGGAAAAAGTAAATATGCTGAATTGAGAGGAATGCCCTGTCCAAATGACCGTAGGGACACAGCAGAATAAGTTGCTGTGTCTATATTGTATATATATATATAGTATATATATATATATTAGATATATGTATATATACATATATAATATATATGTATATATATATTTCTACACGCTTGCTAAAGACTTACTACCATGTGACGACGATATTGCCGCGTTACAGCTTCTGCTGTTGCGGCCAGTCACTGTTTGCTGTTGACGCCTGACGTCGATGACGGCGGCCACGGTTCAAAACTGACGACGACGTCGACGGCAGCAGCAGCAGTTGACGCCTCCGCCGCTAAAATTGGCAGGCGGCGGCAGCGGCGGGCCGCTAAACTCAGCAGCAGCGGGCCGCTAAAGTCAGCGGCGGCGGTAGCGGCCGCTAAAGTCAGCGGGAGCGGCGGCGGTGACAGCGGCGCCGACTGCAATCTCGTGTCAATCCGTCAGCAGAAGACACGGGTTGGCGTAGTAAGGCAGTGGTAGCGGCGGGCGGCAGCAGCGCAAGCCGCAGCGGCGGGCAGCAGCAGCGTCGGCGGCAGCAGCAGCGGCGTCGTCCGTCGTCGTCGGCGTCGTCGTCGTCGCCGTTCTGACGTTAGAGGCGGAGCCTGTTGTCACGAGTTGTGGGTTGTGTCGTCGGCGATTTGCCGTCGCGCCCGCCGGATCAGCTCCGCTGTTGTTGCCATTCTTGCCGCTGCTTGCTTGCCGCCGTCGCCGCTGCGGCCGCCGAACCGCCGCCGCCGCCGCCGCCGCCGTGGCTGTGATTGACGTACGTCGGCTGCCAACGACGAAACGCCGCCGCATCGAGCAGGTGGTTCGAGTAACGGCGGGCCGGTGGGGCGGGTGGCCGGACAGACTATGGCCGGGCCAGACAGCCAGAGACTCAGGCAAACAGACAGACAGATAAACTGACAGACCGATAAACAGACAGGCACGCAGACAAACTGACGACGAAGACGAAGCTAACCAACGCGATAGACAACGACGAAAACGTCGGCGGGCGGCGGCGGCGGCGACGACGACGACGACATTCGTGAATGTATGGATGGACCGGAATAGATAGATAAACAGACAGACGACACACGTCTATCTATCCGTCTATCTTCTTCTGTCTGTCGGTGTGCTGTTGGCTGTCTGTCTGTGTATCTGTGTGAGTGTGAGTCTCTGTTGTCTAGCAGAGCAAGAGTTAGTTGGTGGGTCGTCGATCTGTGCCGCCGGCCAACGGACTGACTGACTGACTCGCTGGTTCACGCTGCCGTCGTCGTCGTCGTCGTCGAGAGGCGGCGAAAAGCAGCGGACATTGACTTTGCGCGTCAATGTCGGTGCAGCGTCTGCTGTTGCTATTGTTTTGTTGTTGTTGTTGTTTTATTGTTGTTGTTGTTGCTGGCTGCTGCAACTGCAATGATCACCACGACCCCGGGACGACGACGACGACAACAACAATGATTGCTTGCTTGCTTGCTGGTTGGTTGGGTTCGCCACCGGCTTGCTTTTTTCTAGACAACGACCGACATGACTAACCAAGCACCACGACAACCGTGGGCTAGCTACTGCTATTATCATTATTATTATTATGATTACTACTATCGCGTTGCGTCTCTTCTTCTGCTTGCTGGCTGCCGCTACTGTTGTTGTTGCGTTTGCTGTTGTTGTTCTTGTTGTTGTTACTCATGCTGCTTATGAACCATAGCAACAACAAAAAAAACAACCATAGATCCAGAGAAAAAAAGCGGATGAGCCAGACCTCGACAGACAGACGCGACAGAGAGAGACCACGACAAGAGCCCCGCGTCATGGAGGTTATCGTCGTCATGTCACTTGTTGCCTGATGACACTACTAGACTGTCACTGGCAATCGCGCGCTTTTTTCTGTATGTTTGGCTACCTCATTGCTTCTATATTTATTGGTTAAAAAAAATATAAATATATATATATATATATATATATATACGAGATATATATGCATAATGGCGTGTTCTATAAACACAAGCTGAACACGTGTCTAGCTACGCACGAGGGCTGTATATGTAACGCGCATGACGTGGGTTCGTTCGCTTATCAGAGAACGGAGGTGGTGAGGATAAGCGTTGCCACCACTCACTGGCTGGCGCTAGCAAAGCTGGTAGGAAGGAAAACATGATCGCTTATGAGGAGAGAGAGAGAGAGAGAATGAAGACGCTGTATGGTCGTAGTGAGTGAGATTCTAAATAGGAGTAATGCTACATCATTGTTTTGCCCGACAACGACCATACTGGCCAACAACTCCAAAGTGGTACCGACGGCCATTCCAGCCACCGAGCGTGTTGTTGTTGTTGTTATTGTTGTTGTGTTTGTTGTTATTGTTGTTGTGCTGGCTTTTGTTGTTGTTGTTGTTGTTGCTTATGGCTCATTGGCAGATGGCAAAACAGCGGTGGTGCGGCGGTTGCTCTGCCTGCGAGCCATAAGACTCTGAGATTGTGCCATGTGGCGCTTTCTTGTTGCGTGTGCAAAGTGTTTCGCTCGGCCGCATGCAGGCCGCCTTTTGTCTAGAACCGAATCGGTTGCTGCGGCACCCAGCCGTTCGTCAATCGACCATTGTAATCATCACCATAATGGAGCAGGCACCACGATGGGGGTCGACGCAGATGGTCATCAACTTCAACTTCATCTTCGTCTCCGTCTTCGTCCATCGTCATCGTCATCATCATCACGGACGCCCGCGCACACTTATGACGTCCACGTTCGCGAGACGAGCTCAACACGAACAAATGGCAACTATCTGGCAACAGTCTGGCTCGATCACCGTCTCGAGCCCTAACTCTGTCCACTGCCGAACAATTGGCAACAAAAACGTGACGAAAACGTGATGCACATGAACGCGGTCATGCTCGCCTCGCGCGCGGCACATTACTTGCCTCGACGCAATACCCCTCTCTTGGTTTCATTTGGTTGGCCATTGCTCACTGCATAAATAATAACAACACGTGTCGATTTTCATCAATATTGTTTGTTGTACGTATTGCACGTAGAAGGCACGCAAATTCCCTCCTTATAACAAGAGGACACGGCCGGGCGTTATGTGACATATGACACACAGGCCAAAGCTTCAGAGCTCTTTATCGTAAGTGACAAGTAAATGAGAGAGAGGAGGATATATATATATACATATATATAAAGAGAGAGAGAGAGAGAGGGAGTGGAAGAAAGAGCAAGACGTACCCCCGAGTTTGCATGTATATCTATGCCGAGGTGATAAATGTATATGGTACACAGGTACCAATATTAATCTCCGCTGCTGGAAGAATGGTGTCGGTGGAGGGGGGGAATTGAAGTAACGGAATAAGAAACGGTAGCGAGAACGTCGACGTGGAACGTCGAATAAGATGATGACGGCAGCAACAATACCAACAACAACAACAACAGTGGGGCATTGCCTAACATGCCGGGTGAAGATTAGTTTCCTTGGCAGGCAGGTATGGAGACGCCACTGGCGTTTCCCAAGCTTACGCCGGTGGACTGCACTCATCTGCCGCTAGCCGACTCTGGTGCTTGCCGTACCGTGAAGTCCCGTTACGAGGTGGGAACCAAACTCGCTATGGTTCATTCGGCCATCGCCACCACTATTACTACTACTACAACTACTACGAATCTTGACCACTAGCCAGTGCTGATCCAACGCGGGAGGCCAATTTCCAGATTGAGAAGTACAGAATCGAGTGCAGCAGCGAGAGCACTGCACCACTGTGCCCACTGCGCAATAGTAGCAACTACAAGAACAATAACTACCTTCAGTGGGGCCGTACAATAAAGGTCCACTAAATAAGACCTACAAAGTAACTCTCTCATGTTACGTGATTCGCACATAGATAGGAGTTCGATCTCAACACGACTACGATGACGACGACGACGAGGACGCATAGGGTCTGAGAGAGATGCGAAGAACCTTACTTGGCCTTGGGTTAAGGTTTAGTATATAATAGCGACAACAACAGCAGCAGCGACATTTACCTCCACTTCTTCTACTACTACTACTGCTACTACTACTAATACTACTTCTTTGACGAAAGCTATTATACTAGCATAACCCGCTCTCCTTTTGTACCGGGCTTAGTATTTTCATCGCCGGCTGAACCGACATGCGACGCGGTCGCCGCGTAGTCCATCCAGTAGTTCCCACGGAGCGCGCACCAGTCAAAAGGGAACTTGATGTCGCCACTGTTGTTGTTGTTGTTGCTATTGTTATTGTTGCTATTGCTGTTGTTGTTGTTGTTGTTGTTGTTGCTATTGTTATTGTTGCTGCTGCTGTTATTGTTGTTGTTGCTATTGTGATTGTTGCTGCTGCTGTTCTTGTTGTTGTTGTTGTTGTTATTGTTGTTGCTGTCGCTATTGTTATTGTTGCTGCTGTTGTTGTTGCTGTTGTTATTGTTGCTGCTGCTATTGTTGTTGTTGTTATTATTGTTGTTGTTGCCGATGTTGTTGTCGTCGTCGCCGTCGTTTTCGTCAACGTCATTGTCGTTCTGATCGTTGTCCATCGTAATCTTTATACAGATTCGTTGGTCTATGCGTGCGTAACATACCTCATGCGCCCTCCCTCCACCACGCATCAGCACCGCCAAGGCGAAATGTAAGGGACAAAGAAAGATAGGCAGCAACGAAACGCAGAGAGACATGGCACGATTATTTATTGGGGCAAATTGCCGTAAGCCACGCAAGTTGTGCCCGCAACCTCTACGAACATGAACCTAGCGAGCATGCGTTCCCAAATAGCGTGAAACAACAGCAGCAACAAGAATTATCTTGCTATGCGTAGCTACGTAGATGCATCGATGAGTATATAAACATGTGTAGGCTGTGCGTATATATATATATATATATATATATATAGTAGTAACTCGTTTCGTCCCTTTCTTCCCACACCCACCAAATCATTGTAAACCGTCATATTCGACTCATTAAGGCCCATTACGTACGGGCGCCGCCTTCCTCTCTACAGATACGCAGCAGGCGTAGTTTACGACGAGACTAGCTCGGTGCTCAATTGTACGTAGATTATGCCGTATGGGAACGCGACAACGTTTTACGTTGGGTGAGATATCAACCGAAGATGAAACGACATGAAACAGCAGCGCAGGCTCGCGTCGACCACCGCTGGTCAGTCTGCTAATAAAATTCGTCCGATGTAATATTTGAAGATTTCTTTTTGCAAGGATTTCCTTTTCGAGTAAAGTGAGCCACGAGATCATTTACGCGATACGCGAATCTATCTAAGGAATTGTTGTTACACGACGAACGATAAAGCAAAATCGTTAACGGTACGAAAGTGTTGCTTCGTTTCGTACGAATATTGATTGCAATGCTCTGCTATATCGTCGCGTTTAGTCGTATAGTGGCCGTAAATGAAAAACAAAACAACGACAAACAGTTAGTTGGTTGCCAGCAATGCCGACTATATGTTAATGAATTCGGTGTGCACGGGCGTGTCTTTCTGCCACAGCTTTTTTGGGCTGTGGCAAAATCGCCTCTCGAGCCCTGTAAACAATAACAACCTTCGGCAGCCGTTGCTGCGCTGTTCGGCAGCCAGGTACGCCAAGAAAGCTTTGCTACGCAGAGCTCGCAATAGATGAACACAACAACAACATTAGCATCACAGCCAGTGAGTGCCGACTGCTTTTGCCAGCTAGAAAACACCAAAACTCAACAACAACTACAACCGCAATAATTATAGCAGCAACAACGACAACAACAACAACAACAACAGCAACAACCGTAACAACAACAACAACAACGACAATAACAACATTTCTTGCTGACAACGCCAACAACAAAAACAGCAGCAGCATAGGTAGTACCGCGAATACCCGTGCATGGCTTCAGACAATGAAGCACATGTGCGTACATAGATACAAACGTACAGACGGACAGATAGACAGATACGTGTACTGGCTGGCATGGTGTGTAGCGACGGAGCGAGACGGCGTGCATTTTGGACTAGGATGAGAGGAAAAGAGGAGCCCAATTGCCGTTGTCTGACTGGGGCCGCCCAATTGTTCTCACGGAATGCCGTTGCCATTGGCGCTGCGGAGTCACAACGCTTACTCGTGACAACAAAACGACAACCATAGGAGACTGCCATGGCCAACCGAACCCGAGAAACAAGAGGCAGAAGAACAACAACAGCCTGCAACAACAACGGCAGCAACAACAACAACAGCACGAAGCAGCAGCAACAACAACAACACGAAGCAGCAACAACAACAACAACACGAAGCAGCAACAACAATGGCACTACAACAAATACCACAGCCACTAACTAATACCAGTCCACCTGTTACCACGACTACATATATTAGAACTGTTAATCTGATCTACGCACACATTCCGCGTAAGTAGATTTGCGTATAGTGACGACGTAGTCTAGGAGACTTGTGCGCTAGTCATGGTTGCAATCTGCCGGGGTGTCGCCAGTTCGATCCCTGTTGTTGTTGATCAGAGCTTCTTCGAACGATCTGCCGCTTATTCAGAACCTGATGATAAACATATTTATCCTAGCGACCTAGAAAGCGACCTAGCTGCTGCCACGACGTCTGTTAGATATCTCTAACAAGATCCCGGTGGTGTGAGGCATTTACGTGCGCCTTGCGATCAGAGGAGGCACATAGCAGCACACAGGGTTCGTTTCAGCCGTCCGTTGCACATTTGTGCTTATGGAGTCCGTTTTACGGAGCAATGCGGAAACAATTACGTGGACGTTCAATGTTGGCTGAAATTTAGCCCGAAAAAACGATATCTCCAACAACCTCCTTAAAAACTGTCCTTCATTTTGGATACTTCATCATGTCCGCTGCTGCTGTAAACGCCCCTGATGTAGTGACACCTAGTGCATTTAGGTACATATGTCAAGCGAACATAAAATCCATCGATTCATAGCATGTAATAGCATTCATTGTGTTAGAGATGGAGCATTTTTGGTACCCGAAGCTAGAGTATCCGGCCGTTCCCTCCGGCATTTGCAAAATATGTGCTCTTAACGGACTAACGTATCAAAAGGTTGAGGTCCGAGCAAGCCAGACACCACCAGAAGAATTGTTGTTTTCAGTTCATTCTGTTCAGTTCGTGGTAGGAGTACTTGAAGGTAGGTTCACTTCACTGCTGCTATTCTACTTGAAAACAAAGTGATCATCGGCAACGGGGTGTCAGTATTGCTTCATTTTGGTCTGGATTGCTGGATTACCGCAAGGGGATAACCTGAGTAATCGGTCCTGCTAAAAAGCTGCAAATTGAATTTACAAAACCAGACACCTTGTCGAGTTCCTATTTTTTTTATAGACGCATTGCTTTGCAAACGCCTGAGTCATATTCTGAAACAGTAGCGATTTCAGGTCTGCCAAGCCTTGGTCTAGAAGTATTTGAACGGATCAAATCGCCAGGTTATTATATGCGACGTGATGACACGTGATAAAATGAAAATGATTAGTTTGCATTCCAAGCTTTGTGAGATAACGAGTGTTTACGAACCAAGTAAGCAGTTCATATGCATAAGGTGTGAGGATTGTGTGGTACATGTCGCGCTTTTGGCTGGCCAAAGTGCCGTTCCTTAAGGGCTTCATGCTCAAAATGGTTGCCCGTTTATTATAAACTCTCAGGGAAACTCCACTGTAATATGTGCCATTTTTTGCATACCCTCTGTGAAAACATTGATCAATGCATATTGTTGCTGCCTATGTCTATATGACTACTGACACTCTGACTACTGAACTATTTGTATGGATGTGTCTATACGATATACGTGTTTATGAGGACATTTGTTGTTAATGATTAATGTTGTTCGTGAAACTGCTAGTCCATCAACGCATTAAGAAATCAAACAAAAACTGAAAAAAAAAATCATAAACAAAGAGGTCAAATTCACGGTCAAAACAGTCACACATACGAAACAGATACTAAATACAAGCAAGTATATACAAATATATCTGCACGTGCCTCCTACAGAACTATTTGCCTTTCGCCTCGACCTCAATAACAGCAACAGCGGCGGCAGCAGCAGCAGTAGCCGCAACTAGGATCAACAACACAACGTAAGGAAGGCAGGCAGATAGGCATGGAAGCAAAATAAATAGATAATGTAGAGAAAACAACGATAAGAGACACAGACATGCTATCAAGTTCTTGGCAAGGAGCCGACGCGCCGGCAACAAAGGGAAATTACGTTAACTACAGAAAGTGAAGATTCTACGGGCATACGCTCCCAGATGGCACGCATATGTCGAGCTAAGACGGTAGTTTTTATGCGGTAGGTACATGCGATAACTACAAACACAATATCAACGACAGCCATTTATGCTGCTGCTGCTTCTGTTGCTTTGACAATAACAGCTAACAGCAGCAAGAAAAAACAACAACCACGGCAACAGTTGCAACACCAACGACAACAGTTGCAACATCAACGACAACAGTAACAACACCACCGACAACAGTACCAACAACAACTCGACGAAAACCACAGCAGTAGCATCAACAGTTACCGGCAAGACTGGAAAGAAGCAGGTTGCAGCATGACAATGAATCCACGAGCCGTACGAGTAGCAAGCAATGTTAGATTATGACAGACGAAGCCATCATAGTTCGACCTGTACTCTACTCGTTTGATCATTGTGTAGGTCTTTCTGTTGCAGCGCTGATGCTTGCAACGTTGTCTTTTCTGCTATTTCTTAGTTTAAGGGCAGAAGTACTAGTATTAGTAGTTGTATCAGAGCTCCCTTGGGCCCTGCGATCTTCTAAAGGCGCCTCCGCCCCGTTACACCTTAATCTTGGTGGACGTCCACTATTGACCGCATCAGAAGACTATGCATTAAGGCGCGACGCATCTTTACCAGCGTCCGGCGATCCGCGCCCGAGGGGGAGGTTGCTCTGCACGAGCGCAGGGAAATCGTTAGGGCCCAGAAGTGCCTTTCTTAATAAGTTGGAGGACGATTCCTGGGGCCGTTCATGCACGATGGTACGGGGGTGCCTCCTTAAGAGGCAAACTACCCGCCGAGGACACCAAAGAGGCAGCTCCGGCACTTTTGATATTTACAGCACCCTACCCTTGGCCGCGCTTTCTACCTCGGGGCCCTAGGAGCTAAAAGGGAACAGTCTTCGGCAATAATATTGAAGAAGGTTTATGAGGAGTCGGAATGTCTTAAGTCGGAAAACATGCCGGACACGGAGAGCATCGCCATCCCTCCAGCCAGGCTACTGATGAAGGAATAGTCCGAAACGGTATACGCTGTGGCGGCGGGAATGCTTTGCCTGGGCTTTTTCCATGCCGAAAAAAGGCCATTAACCTCGCTTTGACTCCAAGAGGCCTCACCTCGAATCGGGCATCTGTCAGCGGGTTTAGTTGCAGACCGAGCTCCTCCGCAGGACTTCGCGTAGAACACGCGATCTCTACCTCGCCGTTTTACTCAACGCATGCGCTTCTAACAGTCTACCGTGGAGATTCATACACAAAATTATCTCACGGTCCAGGCCAGGAGATCGGAACATCTGGAGAGGCGTTTAACTGACTCAATGACAAACGCAATCTCCAACGTACTGAATACGGAAAGCGAGGCTTACCCAGCGCCTATAGCGAGGCAATTCTTCGCAACCTCTTCTACCCGGAGTGTTCTTCGACGAGTGAATGGGACGCCAGTTTCCGCAAACTTATACCAAACATCAAAGGCTGGTTAAATCGGCCTTTGATGAAAGGAAAGAGACTTCCAGTTCTACCTGTTTATAATCAGGAAGACAGCCAGCCTCACCTGAGTTTACTGCGGCGATGGACTCAAGAACAACCCTCCCGCCCAACACACAATTCTGAAGCACAAGGCGGCCTACAACAAGCACAATTTAAGAGGTTGTCCACCTCTAGCGCTCTCGTTGTTTAGTTCGCTTCAGCATGGGCGGAACAGCGGACTCTCTTAACAATAACGCACCGAACACGCTGGGGTGGAACCACCCAGCAAGGTTCACATGCAGAATAATCTGCCCTAATTGCACAAGGGGGCGATCATTTTAAAACACATACTCGCGGCCAAGTCCATGCCAAATACCCGCTGCGCCATGCGCGTCCCGCCTGCCCCGATTGTTTGAAGTATTTGCGTAGGCAGTTCTCGGCCGGTGGGGGATGAGGAAACGACCTGTTTTTAGCGCGTTAGAGCCCCACACTACCGTCGGCCGTCACTTGCAGACGAGTTTCCTGCACTGATGTCCGCGTGTGCAAACCGCATATTTCGACTCCTCCTTAGCACAACAAACAAAAAAAAACGTTGTAGTAGTAATAATAGTAAAAGCAGTAGCAATCATGACACTGGAGCTGGGGAAGGGGGGGCAGTAGTGGTGCGCTGGGTCATTCCTTACCTCAGCCAATAGCGCTAACGCCTCTACACGGCTCACTAACTTTACGCTTGCTGCAAGACGTCTGCTCACGTTTCTTCTCCCCCCCTTTTCTCTATCTCTTTCCATTCCGCGCCCCTCCCTCCCATCCTCTTTCTCTCTCTCTCTACTTATCCCTGTTTGTCATTGACACCGTTGAAGCTGTCATTAAGATTTGAGGCAAACAGACAAAAACGGGGGAAAACGGAGTCAAAGAAAACTGAAGAAGAAAAGTAGAAGAGAAAGAAGAAGAAGAAGAAGAAGAAGAAGAGGTGACAGATGAAGGAGGACACCGCACACAGTTGTGTTCACTACAACGTCGGGCAGCGTCGAGCGGCGAATCTCGCTGCCAAATGACGCCGTTCCGTCGTTCCGCCCCTTCTTCTAGCAGCAGCAGCAACAACACCAGCGGCGGCTAAAGCTCTACGCTCGAACAGCGGCTATACAGCCGCTGCCGAACCAATAACAACAGAACGGGAGACGGCCATGGAAGACGACGGCAACGATGATGATGATGATGGTAATGGTGATGATAACGTTCATAATGGTAATGATAATAATGATGAGGTCAAACTACAGGTCCAGTCACGTCAGGCGTCACTAGCGTTTACAAAACTACCATGGCCATCACCACTTCTACTACAACTGATAATAATAATAATAATAATAATAATAATAATAATAATAATAATAATAGTGAGAATAGTAACATAAACTACAGCAAAAACGGCAGCAGCAGCACCGGCAAGAGCCTTAACAACAACAACAACGAAGACAAACAGCAATATTATTTTAGAACGAACAGAAATAAGTGCCGCAAACACAACAATAGACACAATACAACAATAGTTCATAACAACAACGGTTGCAACAGCCACCACGGCAGCCGTTCAGCCGGGACAACCGACTATAACTACAACATTGGTCAGCTACGACAGTAATGACATTACCAAACAACAACAACAACAACGACAAAAACAACAACAATTATAACGCGGATTTTGATGACAATTAGGACGCCGATATGAGGAGCAGTCAACGAACGATAATGGTTGCAAGGATCATTACGACACAGCACAACAATAATACTCTCGGTGACCTCTAAAGTCGTCCCCCCGATTTATAAGCCACTAGTGTGGCAAAGTTACGACAACGCCTCACTGTTGTCTTGAGACGCGAAGACGCCTTACCATTCCGAGAGCGAGACGTTTAACAGGGAGGATTCTTGAGTCCGGCACTGTCCGGCAACCTCACCGTATCAGGCCTGGTCTTCCAGATATGAAGCTTGTTCAACGTTTGGTATCTAAGCAACTTGGCCGGTTGACAGGACGCTAGACTAATCTGCTAAATGATTTAAATTTACAGTAGCCGAAGTGTTTATTATCTTAAAACTGTGACGTGTGAGCATCAACATTTTTGCCGTCGACAAATCTCAGAGAACGAACTGCAATAGATAGAGTCTTTTGGAGAGATATCACTACATATCTGATTTCTCTACTGGTGGTAATATAAATGCCCCTGATATGAGAGGGTGACATGTGTATGTACATGTCAAGCAAACAAATAATATATCTGTCCATTCATCCACAAGGTAAAGTTAGTATCGTTGGATTGAGAAGAGCAGCCTGGTGGCAGTTTGCTATGCGCTTCTTCTAAACCTGTTTAGTTTTTGTCTGGACAATTTGATAAGGGTACAAAAGGTAATCTCAAAAGATAAAGGTGAAGCAGAGTGCAAGTCACACTGAAGTAATACCACAAATATCCCGGTTATGTCGGTTAGGGGATCACCCGGTTTTTAGTGGGTGTGAGAGTCCCGCACTACCCGGACCAAATGGTGTGCTTTATGCATGTTTTTCCTGGCCCCTGTAAATTTTTTTTTTTTAATAGTGCCAGTCGAGAGTCAGAACTGGGCTGCATTTCTAACATGTGGACGAGCATCTATATCAGCTTAGATAAGACGAAACAGTAGCACAACATTAGCACGACTTATCCTTAAAAGAATAGGGTTGGGTTAAATCGCGAAAAGGACAAGAGAGATGTTAGAAAGGCAGAATAATGCCAGAGAAACGAGCAGGCAACGTGATTTAAGGTGTCCCGTTCTCACGATCACATAACTTCCAGGAACTCCTGTCGCAGTTACTGTGAGTCCGTCCGCATTGTAATCGCTGTGAGTGCGAGGCAACGATACGCTAACTTCCCTGAGCAGACCTCAAGCACTGCCAGAGTTAAGTTATCTGTCTGTGTTGGCTTCTATACCTTATCGTTCCGACTCGATCATTTCAAGACGTTTTATGTCGCAAAATTGCATTATGTATATAGCAAGTTAATTGTAATCATCACCGTCATCATCATCGTTACCATGATGTGTTTTCTGCTCGTTGTTGTTGTTGTGGTTGTCGTGGTTGTCGTTGTTGCTGTTCTTGTTGTTGTTGCTGTTGTTCTTGTTCTTGCTGTTGTTGTTGCTATTGTTATTGTTGTTGTTGCTGTTGTTGTTGTCGCTGCTGCTGTTGTTGTTGCTTTGCGAGACTTCAATTTAGCCGATCTGCTCTGCCAGCAGATGGTGGCACGGCTGCAACTCATCGCACGTGATGCAGTACTCACCGCCACTATCTTGGGCAGTGATGCGCGTCGTGGGGTTTCCTGATTGTCATGGCTTATGCCGAATTTTCATTGCATTCCTCTGCTGCTGCCGGTACTGTTATCGTTGCAGGTTACGATTCTAGCATCGCCACGGTAGCTGTCGCCGATTCTCGAACTGAACTCGCTATGCGTCTCGAACTCGTTTGAAAGATGCTCGGCTGGCTCCGGGTTTGGTGCGGCTTCGCGCGGCCATTCGGTCAATGCCTGACGAGACCACGGCGCGGGTCTCTCAGGCGCCATCACCCCAGTGCCTCGTCACAGGCCCCATTACCCCATCAACTCATAGCCCCACCACAGTGACCATTCTCACCTCATCACACCACTCGTTTACATGCTTTCAATTATCTCTCATCTCGCTACGTCTCGACTTTCATCTTCGTCCATCTATTCCGCAATGGCGAAGCCATTCGTCAGGGCAAGCGTGCAATACCGTTATACGTACGGGTCCATTGTAACGATTCTCCCAAGCGTTACCGTTCTTAGCATCTTCATTCATAGCATTCCCTCCCCCCATCATAATGGCAACAATAACAAATACTGTTCATAATGAATATGTTAGCAGGCCAATATTTGATTCGTCTGATTTTACTTTGGCACTGCTTGCGGCCGTTACCCTCGGCATTTATGTCGACGAATGGCCACTTCGCCTACCAAAGCTTTCGACTACGATATGCTGTGGCCGCCGAGAGTAGCATTTGCTAAAGTATCAAATTTAAATGACAATCCACTTACACCTGCAAACGTTTGTTGGTTGTATAATAATGTTGCCGGTGTTCCTGCTCTTCCAAATAGTGTGCTTCTGTTCTTTTTCGATATTCTACCGTTATTGCTGATGAAGCTATATCAGTGATTGTCCTAACAACATAATTGATTAAAAATTCCTCTTGATTCTTCTATTCAATATAATTCAATATTATAGTTGTATTGTTACTGCTATTCTTGTCATATGTATTCATGTGCTTGACACTCGTGATTAGGCGAATGCAGGTTTGAATAAGTATAGTTGATGTAACCATCATCGAAAAAAAAAACGATTGTCCTGACAAATTATGCATTAGCGTACAAACAGTAACTCACTATGCACATATATATATATAGCCAAGGGTTACTTTTTGTTTAAATAACACAGCGTGCGATAAGGTGTACATAAATGGAATCTCGAAACGCTACCCCAGTGCGCACGACCAAGGGTAATTAATATCTCAATGTCTCAAGTTTGACGGATTTTCTCTGACAAGCTTCGCGTTTTTTGTTAATAATTTAATTGTAAGTCCAATAGACTCAAACTTATCCCGATAAATGACTTTCATGACGGCGCATAAACAGTACAGTCGTGATAGAAATTGATTAGGGTCGGTATCGCTGCGGGTAGTGTGTGTCCTTTTGATCCCTGCGATATGCGACGTCGAGAATAAATCAATATGATTGGGGTGCTTTCGTCTTGGAACCAGGGAAGGTGGTAAAGCATTGTTAACGTTGCATTTGTGAAACTGCTAGGTTAGAGCTACATTATCGCCCACTTCCGTTCGTATTCCTCACTCAGACTAACTCAAACTATAACAAAATATCGCGAATTAGAAAAAAAAATAAGAGACACACAAAACTATCATAGATTTGCTTATTTCGGCGAGATGTTGCAAACTGTGCAAACTGCAGTGACTACATTCATAGTTGTAGTCGTATCTCAGTTAATCTAAACCGTTGGCTACTGCTGATGTCTGACACAGCATTTATGAGTCATCATTTAATTATACGGTACTCATTAATAAAACACCCGGCACCCGTCGAAAGCTCGTCCGACAACACTCCGCGTTCTGCGGCGTGAACGTGAAACATGCCTGCACGCAAATCGTACGTCGTCGGTGATACCGCAATGACATCGCATCGCGGAGCGTCGAAACGGTTAGGCTCTGATGAGGGAGTAGGTTCTGCGCTGTGTGACAGCTAATTCGGTGTGAATCGCGACAACAAGAAGAATAGAGTCAGTCGGCTCCATTTGCGGCCTATTGACCCAGTCAGTGTTTGTTTGGTATGAGGACGCACACAGTGTTGTTCGTACACGAGAGTGGTTGACAGGCGAGGTCGCAGCGGCGTGGAACCCGGTGGCGCGAGGTGCATTCGCGAACCTGCGCCTCGCGACCGGAGGAGGCGCTTGTAAGTTAGGCGCGGGTTCGAGCCCCACCGTTGCACCGATTTGTATTGATGGGAATTCGTTTATAAAGTCTCAAAGCTAACAGCAGTTCCGTACACACAAAATCTTGGCTGAGGGTGGTCAGCCCGAAAAGTTTAAAGGTCGCAGTGGTAGGTGTACGACGGTCCGATCGAACTTCACGTACGACCTGCGTGCGGTTGGTCGGTCGCGGTGGGTGCCGAAAATTTCTGTGCGTATCGTTGTTACGCCGAGAACGCACGGCACGGCACCTCGACGCTCGACGATGTCCGTTACGATTCCCACCCGGCAGCCAAGGAACGGACCGAGAGCGAGTCGGTTGGTCGGCCGGTCGTTGTTGTTGTTGTTGTTCTCACTGCTCGCCAGGTAAGAAATGCTGCGTGTATTCTTCAGACGGCACATCCGCATCGTCTATAGAGCGGGTCGCTCGCTCCCTCGGGCGCCCGCTCGAGCGTTGTGTTATGTTGTCTTGTGGCCGATGGCGGTGCCGGTGCCGTAGAAATGACGTGAAACGTCGGACGCCTCCCCATCTCGGCCAGCTAGCCCAGGGCGGCCAAACCTGACACACACACTTGGCATACGCTCGCACACACACACACATAACATGGCATGCATACGCACATGTACATTGATACATGCATTCATGTACACACACATCCCTACATACATCCCTACATACATGCATGTACAGAAATACATGCATGCACGGTCACACACAAATCTATGCATACGTGTGCTTGTATACATGTATACATGCACACACACGCACAAATCTATGCACACACGTACACAGATACATACATACATGTACACACACATAGATACACACACATCCGTGTATACATGAACATATCTATACGTACATGTGCACACACACGGACATCAATGTATACATCTATGCGTACATGTGCACACAGACACATCCATGTATGTATGTATGTGCGCACACATTTATGTATAGATGTGCACACAAATTCATGAATGCATGTGCACATTTATGTATAGATGTGCACACACATTCATGAATGCATGTGCACACACATTTATGTATGCATGTAGATATACGCATACACATGCACACATGCACACATTCATGTATACATGCACATATGTATGCATACATGTGCACATACACATCCATGCACGCAGGTGCACACGCATACACATATCCATGCACACATGCGCATACTTACACACACATCCATGCATGTACACACGCACACATATACATGCATGCATGTGCACACACACACACACACACATATACGTGCATGCATGTGCACACACACAATATACATATACATGCATACATGCACATATACATGCATGCATGTGCACACACACACACACACACATATACGTGCATGCATGTGCACACACACAATATACATATACATGCATACATGTGCATACACATATACGTGCATGCATGTGCACACACACACATATACAGCCATTCATGTGCACACACACTCGTGTGCACACGCACACATATACATGCATGCATGTACACATATACACACACACATATACATGCATGCATGTACACATATACACACACACATATACATGCAAGCACATGCACATACACATATACATACATATATGTGCACACACACACATATACAGACATTCATGTGCACACACACATTTATACATGCATTCATGTACACAGACACATTTGTGTGCGCATGTACGCATTCGTCTATGCCCATATGTAGACCAACATATAAAGGTACACGCACATTATTTGCACACACTCACATAGACGCACACATACCTGCCGCATACCTGTGTGCGGATACGTCTGTGCCTGCACACACGTGAACATCTGAATCGAAGGCGATTGCAACGAAGCGACGACACGAGAGAACGACAGAAGTCAATTCAACTAATGTTCCATCTCTGCTACGACTACTACTACTACGACGACGACTGCTTTTGCCAATACGATTGTAATATGTAGTATGCACAGTACTATGGTTGAGGCGTGTGTACCGTATGCAGCATAGACACATTGGAGGCTTGTGCATGTGAACGCGTTTGTGTTCGCAGATAGATTGTGTTTCAGAGGTGCTGTATGCGTACATATGTGCTGTGTGTGATTGACCGACCAGTGTCAGCCCAACTAACGGGCTGAGTGACTGACGGAATATATGCATCTATGTATCTATCTGTCTGTCTGTTCATCTACCTATTTATCTGCACTCAGCCGGAGACGCTGCAGGCGTTCAGCGGGCACCTGCCCGCCCTTTGTCGTTAGGCTCACTCCTCGCGAGTAGTCGGCCTCGAGAAGGATGGAAACGACGAAGACGATATCGACTACCACAACCGCCACAAGAACAACAACAACCTCAACCGGAACAGCAACAACAATCCCAACCTCAACAACCACCACCATCCCCATTAAAACAACAACAACGCCCTTACCCGAAACAGCAACAACAACCTCAAGAGCAACCTTAACAATAGCAGCTACCTCAAACTCAACAAAAACAACAACAACATTAAGAACAACCACAACGGCAACAGCAACAACAACAACGACAACGACAATCCAACGGTATCATCATCGCCAGCAGGAGTAGCAGCAGCAACAACAACAACAACAACAACAACAACAACAACAACGACAACAATAACAACGGCAACGCCTCGTAGATACCTGTTGTGGCAATGACAGCGTCGCTTTGGTGTCTCGCGAAGTCATTCGCCTACTCACTAAGCAGAGTCGCTTAACCGAAGTCGAGGAGCGAACACAACGACGACGACGACGACGACGAAGGCAACGGCGAAACGACGACGAAGAGAGAGCCCACAAAGAGAAGCGAACGAAGGCACGATGACACTGAAGGTTAGTGCGGCAGCATACTGGATGAGATGCACTGCTAACCGTCTTTCCCACCGCGCGCCAGACGCCTCGCCAGCTACCTCGTTCTGGTCGTTGTCGTCCTGCGACGGCGGCTGGCGTGTCTTCGTCATCTCCGTGACCGCAACGTCTCGAAGTAGCCTACGGGATCTAGGAGCACGGGCAGGCGCAGGAGGGAGGAAAGTGAACGAACCAACAACAACAACATCGACAACAACAACTACAGCCGTTTCTACTCTGTTCCTTAGCCTGCCCTGGGAGCAGACCACGACAACAACAACAACAAACCGACTAGCTTCGAAGAGAGTCGCCGCAGCAGCAGCAGCAACAACAACAAAATATTCACGGCGACGACAACGACAACAATGGCAATACCACCAAATGCAGAATTAACGCCGACAACAACAACAACAATCACAACGGCAGGCTAGAACAGAAAAGCAAGCAGCAACAAATCTCGTGTCTCTGTGTCCTGAGTGCGGTCGAGGTTTTGGTCAAGTCCGCGTTGGCTGCACAACTTTTCCCCTGGCACTCTCTTCCTCACTGCGTCCCGTCGACTCATCTCGACCAGGTTCGGCAAGACGGCATACGCGCGCGTGGAAGTGCAGCAGCAGCAACAACAAAAACACCACCAACAACAAGAAAAAAAAACAACAACAACAACAAGAAAAAACAACAACAACACTAACAACAAGAAAAAACGACAACAACAACACTAACAACAAGAAAAAACGACAACAACAACAACAACAACAATTAAAACAACAACGTTGACAACACTATTCGTCGCATTTCTGTTGACCGAATGCGAATCCACTGAAAATGACTTCAACGAACTCTTTTTACCACTCTTTATCTCTCTCTCTCTCTATCTTTCGCACTCTATCTCTCGTTCTCTTTGTATCGCTATCTGATGAGTTCCTGAACGGTGCGTATTACAGCAGCTGCCACAAACAGTAGTAGCAACAGACGACGTAATACCAATAAACACTGAGAAAACACTGTGTGTAAAAGAAGAAGAAGAGGCAACCTATAGAGCGTTTAGAAGTAAGAGAGGCAAGCGAAGGCGCTATATATACACTTTGAAGACGGGACAGTGGAAAAGTCTCACCGACAGATGGCAACGTCTAATGAACTATTTGTCACTAGTTACGTTCTCATCTTCTGCGTCCACGTAGACGGTGGTGGCGGCAGCAAATTGATATCGAGAAGGAGGTCGACGTGAGGGCACTCGCGATAGGTAATCAATGAATAACCAGGCAGTCAGATAACATCTGTGTAATTTCTGTCAACAGTACTTCATTTCTTTAGTAACATATATATATATATATATATATATATATATATATATATATAGATATATATAGATATATATCTATATATATATATATATATATATATATATATATATCTATATATATATATATATATATATATTATATATATATATATATATATATATATATATATATTTATTATATATAAAGGGAAAGACAATCATATATCCTTATATAGACCATATAAGGTATAGACGATATTGGTGAATTCGCGTTGCGTATACAATTAACGTTGGACAGAAGCAAACGCACTCACACACGATATATAGTACCAACAACCGTGCTAACCATGACACAGCTGAAGAAATATCAAAAAACCGAAAGTAATAACAAGGCTCGCCAATGTTTATTGCTAATGATAAGCCCGAGAATAAAGTGACGGACAACGCCGCGGTTAAAGCAGGCAGCAGTAACACAATGCAAACGTAATGTAAGGTTACAATGCTAGGAGGAGGAAGAGGTTCCTAAAATCACACACATACACACCAGCAAAACCAGCATGTGCCGGTGTTTTCTGCAGATAGAATAGAGAAAAAAAAACAATAACAGCTTTCGCTGTGTGTTAAAATGAATTGCCATCAACGTATCGCGAATATAGTAAGAAGTCGTCGACTTCACCTCACTCAAACGCATCCCATAATTAATGTACAAAAACACGATTGAAACTTGTAGTAAAAACGTCTGCAAAAGAACAGATTAGGAAAACAATACTAGTGATCATGATAATAACACCAATGAGAAAGACAAAAAAAAACAACGACGACGACGACAACAACGACAGCAATCTTTAGAAACAAAGCCGTAACTGAAAGCGATACCATCGCTATTAGTAACATAAATATAGCGAACATAAAAACCGCACATATTGTTTTTCAACAGGTGCAGCAACAGGAACAACAAAAACAACAATAACTTCAACATGAAAAACAAATGTTTCTCGAGTGGAGGAAGCATACGTCGCGTATATTACCAAAAGCGGGCATAACAACGTCAACAACAACAACAAAATTGCTTTCACGGCAACACCGGACAGACAATTGAAACGCACCAGGATCCACCTCACACGCGATGACGACGACGACCCAAACAGACAGACAGGCAGACAAACTTAGCAACTTCACCCTGATGATTACCAATACAACTACCACCAATCACAATACCAATGACCATCATATATATATATATATATATATATATATAAACAACAGCAACTTCATCACTACCGCCACCATCACTAAGCTCCTGATGAGCACTCCACCCCCTCAAGGAACATCAACCTCATCGTCAGCAAATCGATCACCATCATCATCAACGGCAGCATCATTGTCGTAGTCACCCTTAACAGCAGGCTCATCAAGATGAGCATCGCCCCCCCCCCCAAGGAACACCAACCTCACAACATCAGGAACCTCATCATGATCAGCAAATCAATCAATCATCATCACTATCATCATCGACAAATCAATCATCATCACCGCCATTCTCATCAGCAGCAGCGGCAGCAACACCATTGTCGTCGTAACCGTCCTTAACGTTACATGTAACACATTCACCTACGTTTGGTACTGATGAGTCACTGAGATCACTACCGGACCATTCGTCGAGTAGCGGCGGGACGATGGGGTGGTAGAGAGGAAAATAGCAGGAGTAGAGGTATGACGTAGCAGTAACAGTACCAGTGGTACTGTGAAGTGGGATGAAGACCAACAACGGCGGCGTCGGCGGCGTCGGCGGCGGACGGAAATTGCTTACGTCGGTCAATCGTCTGCTCGCCCGCCCGCTGAGACTAGACCAAACAAGGCACAGTCCCAGCCAGCCAGCCACCCACCCGAAAGGTAGGCGAACGACAATAAGCGGATCCCATGAATGGCGACGTGGACTACTACGACTGCTACTACTACTATTATTACGACGAAGACGACGTCATTCATTCATTCATCGGTGTCGTGGTACAAAACGGTGGTGCGAGTTCCCATGCGATGATTTCTCTCATCTGCCGCTGCTGTTTCAGAGTCAACTAGGTGGTGCGCACGAAAGATGCACGCGGCATTCGCCGCACTCATAGTGTCAGTGCTCTTTTACACTTGGCATATATAGATATGTATATATATGTATATACATATCTATAAATATATATATATATATATATATATATATATATATATATATATATATATATATATATATATATATTTATTTACATATCTATATATGCCAAGTGTAAAATAGAGTTAAAAAATGTACTGGCGTGTATCGTATTTGTATTTAACTTTCAGTGTCGCGTAAACAATTGTACCCCACTGAATGTGTGCAAAAGCGACGTCAGCCCTCTGTCCAGACAACCTAATGTCCACCACCACCACCACCACCACCAGCACATTATGCCAAGCACCGCTGCAGCGTTGTCTCGCTGTATGTATATCTAATGACATGCTTTAGCGGAAGACAATTCTGCCAGAACGTGGGTCTTCAGTAGCAAATTTGAGCCATTGCTTACATGACATTTACTTTCATGTAATAACTCCTTCTGTTATGTTACGTGAGGTGCAAATGAGTCAGTCCCAGTCGCGTACAGGATGAATGTACTCCCGAATATATATATATATATATATATATAGGCAGGCTGTGGACGACGACGCCTTCTCACACTATCGCAGCTGTCGGTCAGTGGCAGAACTGGGTGACAGGTGGGCCCGATCTGTTTATCCGGCTGGGCCGTTGGTCCGTTAGCTCAATAACAGCTGATGCTGGTGCTGATGCCCATCAGTACTAGCAGAACACATGGACACTGACACGGCGACGCCGTGTTCTGCCAGTGACGTTTCAAGAGCGACGCAATGGAGATCGACGATGAGCGGCAAGCTCGCAAGGAGAAACAACAATTGCCAACCTACTATTGAGGGCCCTTTTTGCGATTCTCCTCAACGGGCTACAGCACGCTGCAACGAATATATATATATATATATATATACAGCTGGTACATCCAGCCTGGATCATTCGCATGCGTTTGATTCATTCTTTAAGACCAATTCATCGGTTGTTGCCAAACACATCTAACAGCCGAATCACAATGTCACATCACACCATGGCCATCGTATCGCGCGCCGACCGCAACCGGTTCCGTTCAGACCGAAAGGTGACTAGTCAAAGGTGTGATGCTACGAAGACGCGTAACGGTTAACAGAGTTTATCTCTGACGCATCTGGTTTCTTGCGGCTGTTGTTATTGTTCAGAGCCAGCTCCTAGACTAATTGAAGCTAGCCTGACCTTGCGCATCTGATTTTTCTCATCTGATATCAGACTAGCCACAGTCTCACATCCGACGTTAGCAAATCGGTCGCGTTTTAGATCCATTTACGTCGCGAGGGCGCACGGTCTACTTCGCTACTATGTCACTCGCTTCGTATAGCAGTGCCCGGGATGTTAATATTAAATTAATTACACAGATTGCATAATCATAAATCTATAAGAGCTATTACTACATAGCTCGCAAAGAGAACCTAACGTTGACCGTGCAGTCCTTATCAGAACATTCAGCTGAATTAGAATCACTTACAAGCTCTGCAATTGACCTTGCCACATACTGATTGACATCATCCGAATATGCAATGAAACGCGGACCTTTCACACGAGTGTTCTCTAAATGGTTGCCTGATTGACTTGCGCTGTTTAAGCAACATTGTACAACATATATGTCCCCAATATCCCCCAGCCTTAGGTAACTAAGCCACTTAATGGGTCCTGCTTACCTTAGGAGACAGTATTGCGCTGCGACTAGATTCTACACACCGATTGCTTCATTTTTTACCGGCCTTGTAACGGATCAAGGATGGTTTGGCTAAGGACATGTTGATATCTGATCAAAACGATTAAGTGGAAATACTAGTTAAAGCCTCCAAAATCAAACCCCGTCCCTTCTATTAGACGGTCGCGCTAGTGCGACCGCTGCTCTCAACGTACATTTTACGTTCTGCTGTTGACTTTTGTACGTCGACCGCTATTGCGTCGTGTCGAAGGGTTGCGGAGATCATACATGGTGGTCTTGATTATGGAAATCAAAAACTTGGTACGTATCGGATTAAAGTCGGAATGCGAATTTTGTTCAATCTTTGCAGACTGCTCGGTCGATGGACCAACAACAACGACAACGACGACGACAACAGCAACGACAACAGCAACAACAACAACAACAACAAGAGCAACAACAAGTATAACAACCAGCTCAGCAACAAGTGCAAAAATAACAATGGTTGTAGTAACAACAGTAACAGCACTATGACATGTGAGTTCCGGCAACGACCGTTGACCGTTAATTTCGTCGTGCGATGCTATCGAGCGACAGCGGCTACTGCGGGGTGTACTACGGGCCACCACCATCATATATCAATAGTATCATCATTCATTCATCGCCAGCTTCAGGACCGACGGTAGTGGTTGCTGTTGCTGCCGCCGCCGCAAAGTCACTGAAGTCTCAGGCGACTCATGAAGACCACTACCATGGAGACGAAAACGAAGAGGAACGTGGAGATGACGATGACGAAACGAATAGGAACGTGGAGGTGACGGCTGCGAGGACCACAAAGATGAAGTGGCCAGGCCAACCCGGGAAAAGCATTTAGCAGGTTGCGCTGCGCTGGGGGCTCGTAGGAACCGCTGCTGCTCGGAGTCATGAACGAAGCACTACCGTTGCTTCTGTTGTTGTTGTTGTTGTTGTTGTCCTTGCTTGTTGTTGTTGTTGTCCCAGTTGGTGTTGTTGTTGTCGCTGTTGTTGTTGTTGATGTTGTTGTTGCTGTTGATGTTGTTGCCGTTGTTGTTGATGTTGTTGTCGCCATTGTTGTCGACATTGCTGTTGATGTTGTTGTTGCCACCGTTGTTGTTGATGTTGTTGTCGACATTGCTGTTATTGTTGTTGTTGTTGTTGTTGCCGCCGTTGGGCTCGCTTACAATCGCGTCTACGGAACGCCGTATTTGTTGTCGTGAAGTTGTTGTTGTTGTTGTTGTTGTTGCTGCTGCTGCTGCTGCTGCTGCCGCTGCCGCCAGCACCACCACCGTCGCTCCTAATACCACTTACTACAGCTACTTCAACTACTATTACTACTACAACTACTACGGTAACGACCAGCATTATTGCTACCACTGCTACAACTATAGCACTATCACATCTACAGCAACAGCAGCAGCAACAACAACAACAACAATACTGACGATGAAGATGAAGATTGTGTCGGCCATCCAACTGCCACCACGACTACTATTGCTACTACCGCAATTCCTAGTGCTGCTGCTACTACTACTACAAAGCAACAACAACAACAACAACAGCAAGACGAGCAATAACAACAACAACAACAACAACAACAACGACAAGACGAGCAACAACAACAACAACAACTTCTATGGGCCGTCTTAGCTAACAGCAGCAGCAGCCCGTTCCCGTGGGACACAACGCTTGGATGACCCCAAGGAGCTCCTCGCTCCTGGCTCACTCACTCACTCACTGGCTAGCACTGACTGTCTGCTCTGCGTCTTCTTCGACTAGGAGCAGAATAGTAGCATTAGCCCCATCAGCACCACCAGTACCAGTAGTAGTAGTAGTAGTAGTCGTAGTAACAACGGCAACAGTGACGGACTGATGGACGTCGGACGGTTACGTCGGACGCCAACGTCGGACACGGCCGGGCCGCGCCGGGCCGCACTGGCCCAACCAGAGTCAAATGACCAAGCCAGAGTGCAGCAGCAGAGACGGCAGCGGTTGTGTCAGCTACAACATCAACAACAACAACAACAGCAACAGTAGCATCTCTAGCATCTGCAATCCAGCGCAACGAGTTGCCAAAGCATCCGGTAGTCGTAATAGTAGTATAGCAGTAGTAGTAGTAATAATAGTAGCAGGCATACTAGAAGGCTAGTTAAGTACTATATTTGTAGTGTCATACAATATCAGTAGTAGCCGCCGACGACAACAACAACAACAACAATTGTTACAAAGCAGCAACAACAGCAAAGAGCCCACGAACTCGAGGGGTTGTAACGTCACGCCCCCTCACCATTGCACGTTTGCTACCAGCTCTTGTCGTGTCCGCCGGCACGGAATGGTTCTGGTAGTGATGGGGGGTAGTTGTAGTAGCAGTCGCAGTAGTAATAATAGTAGTAGTAGTAGTAGTAGAAGTGGTGATGGTGGTGGTGGTAGCAGAAATAGCAATAATTGTAGGTGTTCGCTAGTAGCTCTGTAATAGTCTTGAACAAATAGCGTTCGAGGTACTAAGTAACAACCGACTAGTTGATTGCTAGTCCTCCGCTTTCCTAGAGGAGTACGAGCAGTTATTGTTGCTCTTCCATCTTTCTAGGACGTACAGCTATGACCTATCTAGACACCTGTTTCGTTTTTGCTCGTTTTTTTTTTCGGTGGAGAGTTGACGACCGCCCTACTTACCACCGCAGCTGGGAAAGCAAACTAACGTCAACTCGGTTTCTAACGATTGCCGAGTAAATCACCAATTATGCGATGCGGCTGACGGCTAACGGCCGGGGCGGGGCGGGGGGCTTGGAGTGGGGAGAAGGTGGACATGATGGTCGCGTGGGCCCGACCCCATCAAAGTGACCTCGGAGCAGTCGAAATGTTCGGGCGGCGGCGATGACTTCGGCGCCTTCGGCCGGCGTCGATGACTATGAGAATGAATGGCGTACAGATGTGACGAGAACCCGTTAGGGCCCTCCAGTTGGCGTTCGGTGAGTATACAGCCGGCGCGGGCTGGTGATGCCCCAGGTGGAACTTCGCGCCGCACAGACACACGACAACGACGCAGACGATATAGCAGTAGACTAAGGTGGACCGCTTCGTCTTCATCGGGCACGATGAAGGGTAGAAGAGCAGCCGGAGGAGCAGCAGAAGCAGCACGTTTGCTTCTTTCTACGGCCGGTCGAGCGGAATTGTTGCGCAGGGACCAGCTGGCCCCGGTTTGGGGAGACCGTGGGAACAGATGATTCCCTGGCTGTTAAGTGTTGAGTGATGACGGTGATAGACATGATAGTAATAGTGATCGTAATGACGAGGGCGACGGCGACGATGACGGCGGCGGCGACAACAACAGCAACAAGAACAACAACAGCAACAACAGCAGTAACAAGAACAGCAGCAATAACAACAACAGTAGCAACAACAACAATAACAACAGCAACAACAACAACAAGAACAGCAGCAACAACAGCAGCAACAACAACAACAATAGCAGCATCTACGACAGCGAGAACGTCACCGACGACGATGACGACGAGGTCTAAGAGGCGCCCAAGACCGTACACGCACGAAGAGCCCACGACCGCGCGACACAACACGAAAACAATGGCCGAAACAGAGACGACGCCGGCGAAAATGTGAGATATACATACATATATATGTATATTTATATATATATATACACATATATGTGTGTGTATGTACCTGCGCCACACAGTAGGACAGGAAACACTGCCGGATGAGATCCTTCAAGGCGCCCGGCGGTCGCGCCCGCCACGAACGCGTTTCTGTTTATAGAACTCTTACCCACACACCCCCGATTTGAAAAATATGCCCACACACTTCGTCGACATGCTTCGTCTTCGGTTGTTGATCAGTTAGTTTTCTACTCTATTGGCTACCTTTTGCTGTACCGCTTGACCGGGGGATACACATGGCGTTGAATGCTGCACGGTTTTTTAGTTAGAGCACGGGTCGTTTTTTTTGCTATTAGTAGATCATTTCTAGATCCCCTGCTCTACCTGACTGACAACTGACTTATTGTTTTTCACTCACGATGGTGTATTTTCAGACTAAGGTGCACAACCCTATGGATCGATGATGTAAACGGCATATCGGCGCTCTTACTACTAATCAGAGGAATGCACGGAGTTTTCTTCGATGTTCGATCACAGGAGAGTGCTACGTATACATCTCCACGTTGTTTTGACAACATTCGGAATTGTCGCTTTTGTATGACTTTTTTGAACGCTAGAGCCGGGGGCTCGCTGACGGTCGTAGTCGGTGTCGTCAAATGTACGCATTAAATAAACAAAGGGTGCACCACAAAGAACTGCACCATATTTGCAAGGTTTTCGTAACTCCCACCTGGCCCATTGGACAGCAGTCTTCCTGAGGTCTTTCAAGCCTGCAAGTGCTAACCGCACACCGCAACCTCATATTACTACAGCACGGACAACCTGTCATCTCGATGTAGGGTCTTGCCGTCATGGCAAGGACCTGTCTAAGGTAGTTTAAGTAGCAATGGTGAGTGTTTTTAGTCAGGGTTATTGTGGCTTTTATTGTTATTACTATTGTCATTGTTGTCAACATCTTGTGATGCACTTTTTGTGATCGTTGTCTATTAAACAAAATGCGTGGCGTTTACTGAAAACTCAGGCACCTAACGAACTAGACTGCTAAAAAAAGAAAAACATATATATGTATATATATATATATATATATATATATATATAAACGATAAAAAAAATTACCTTTATTATCACGTAAAATGGTGTTTTTTATAATCATGATGTACTTCTACATTCGATTGTGATGAAATATGTCTGTGACAGAATACGCTTATACCCAATGTCATCATTCTGTAATTGTAATTTACTGACGGATTCTTAGCAGCGATCTTGTGGATGACCAGGGTAACTCTTAACCATCGTACGTCACTGCGTCCGTAACGATATAGTATATTCCAGTACAACGGCGAGATCAAAACAACGGCAATAACAATTATAATGCTATGGCTTTTGTTTAGGCTGCAAAAAGGGACGTCGTGTTCCTTCAACCAAAAAGTCGTCATTGAAAGAAACAATTAAGGGAAGGAATTGAACTCCTCTAAGAGTTTTTGAGCTTCGCCTTCGCTTTTAACATTTCGGCCGATACAAACACCTGACATATGCATACAACTGAGTGACAAACTCACGAATATGTATAGAGACATGTAACAACAACAACAAAAACACTCGGACAACTTTCTGTTGTCTATTTTATTGACAACACCTGCCGATGCTCACAAACCAGACGGAAGTCCTATAACCGCTACCAGGTGGCTTTGAGAGTCAAGATTTCAACGCGGATTCCGTTCTGCTGCGACACAAACCGGGTCGAAGTAAATTTTCTGAAACTGTGCAAATTCGCTTTAACGGTAACAAAGTCAAAGTAAATATAAAAAACGTTTCTCACATTTCGGAAGTCGGAAGCTTTATCTGAACTGTTATCTAGCTGTAGTAGCCGGTCGATCAAACCGACACACCCGAACACGGCGGCTTAGGCTATCTACAATAAATACAAAAAAAACACACTATGCTTTCTTATCTAAAAACAGAACCATGAAAATCTAGTGAAAAATGCTGGTCTAATCGTCTTAAAGTATGATCTCTCGAATGCATGGCAATGGAGAATTTGCTAGCGAACTGTCTTGTTCGGCAAAAATGTGTACGCATATACACGGCGTCCAAACGTATGCTTAAAAATAACCTTATTTAACTAGAGTATTGAAACCAAATTAGTTAGGTTATGCTAGGGGTTAGCTTGACGGCGCAATGTTTCTATAGTGGGGGCGGCGACGGCAAAAACGCCATAACCCGAATTACTGTATCGTTAGCGAGACCCTTTCGATTTACAGTGGCCAGGAACAAAAATGCATAACGCACACCGTTTGGTCCGGGTAGTATGGAACTCTCAAACCCACTAAAAACCTGGTCACCCCCTAACCTACATGACCAGGATACTTGTGGTATTACTTCAGTGCGAGACCCTATCGGGCACGCTGTACTCCATCTTCTCCTGTTCATTGGTGTTTGCCCTGCAGAATGGAGATCGCCTTGGTGGGCTCACACTCGGCTCATATGTACTCCCAAAAGCAAAACCTTCATTGTGAAGACAGCTCAGTAGTGGACGGATTGGCTCCTGTGCTATGCCTGCCCTGCAATGCCAATGGGCCAGGTTGTGCGGTCGTTCTTCAAAAGTCGGAGCGGCACCAAATGACGACAGCCTTTCTACGACTTTTCGTTATCTGCTGGCTTGAGAATACTTACGATCGTTTTGCTCGCATCATCGGCGAAAGAATTCTACACCAAATCGCGCCTGTGCGCGCGACGTACAAAGAGGGAAAGCTTGCGTTGGTTACTTGCGACACCACCAGGATGCAAACTAGAATCACGGCCTTGACCCTTTAATAGACGGTACACGACGTTTAGGAAACACAACTATATTGCCTTATAAGTTAATAGCTATTAAGAGCGTGAGAAAGATGACGAAATGACGGCTGGTAATCGTCCCAGCAAAATAAACTTGGTAAATGCTCTCTACGTTTCAGATTTTAATGACAGTCTTGTAACCTACAATACCACATTGACTATATATATATATATATATATATATATATATATATCTTACGTGCTTTTGACTCTTATACAAACGACGAAGACTGCCTACATGCACGTTTCCACTCCTACAATTAATTCTGGAGTCCTAGAGATTTCATGGACCTCTCGTTTTATTGTTTAGGAGCCTAGGCTAGCCCTATCGTTAGCAACCTTATACGCAGCCACAATGCAATCCTGTGCTGTTCGGGAAACGAAATAAGTTAGTAATCTAACAAGTTTCAGCAATACCTGATTTTCGCTAAACGTTGTCTCTGGTTAAACATATATACGTCGTTTATTTGCGACTGCAATATGCTCAGGTTTTTAAAAATAATGATATTTTATAACAGACAGAACACTTTGTACATATCCGGCTCCTTAGTATGACACAGCTGTATAGCCAAAAAAAAATCAACACAACAGTGTTGCCGACTTCTTGTATGACGGTGTCTACAACTCATTAATCAATCTTCCCTCATCGGTCTGTTATACCTGAGCTGGAAGTAATTTTTTTTTAATTCCCGCATAAAAGCACTCACAGAGTGAAGAGATCTTATGCGGCCAGCTAGCGCGCTCGAAATATGGGTCAACCGGTACAATAGAGAATGGCACCAGAATTTCTGTCTGGTCCGCGGTACAACAAATACTGTCGCTCTACGCAACTACCTTCCCCGCCTAGACACCATGGGAAATATTATATCTGCCGCCAGTAAAATAAAAGAGGTTTTGTGGATAAGCGTGGCCACTCTAGGAATATATATATATATATATATATATATATATAGGGTCATTCATATCGTTATGTACTTATTTTAAGGTTTGGCAGAACTCGGCAGGAAAATAAGTTCTGACACTGACCTGAAAATTGTTGTCAACCTTTTTAGAATATAAATTGCACCAATAGTTCGATATAGCTTACAAGTGATTGCGCCTCACCTTAAGCTGACAGACCTCAAAAACATCGACCGAGTTAAGAACTGCTTTATACAACGTGCACTTGGACTACCTAGGAATGCATCGGCGACACTAGCGTTAGAACTGTGTCGAGAGAAAACCTTTACGGAGGACTTCATATCTGACGGAATACCATTCAGTGCAGATGCCTTAGGCCAATACCTAGTGTTTAGAGAAGAAAGGAATATTAATTTTATAATACAGAACTATACAGAGGGACCAGCGTTCTCCACAGATAAGTGGAAAAAGGCTCTACAAACAAATCAGACACTGTTGTGTAGGATAACCTGGCATGGTTATCACCATTATATTTGTCTAAAAGGAGCGTGTTATGAAATTGACAAATGTGTGTGCAAATTTTGTGGAGAATGTAACATCAACCGCTACCACTTGACCCGATGCGCGTCAATCGACGCACAATCACTGCAGGAACGTGTGAAATACCTGCTTAGTTGTAACAGTGAATTATAAGACATGCAAACCACTTGTAACTACCAATGATATGGTGAATAAACTGAATTGATAAAATAAGTTTTCCCAATGAAAGGAGAGGGCGAAAACTTGTTGTTTAGAAGAGAGAGTGAAATATATAAAAATAGTTATTCTGTCTTTTTTCCTACATAGTTGTGCGAAATCTACGTTTGCGGTAGAACCAGTTAACGCATGAAGGAACCGATTATACCGGCCTGTTCGGCGGAAAATTCGCGCAACGGACGACACTGCACTAGCTTGCGTAGCAAAGAGCGAATAGCCACATTAAGGAAAGTCATAAAAAGTCGATATGTTGTTATGTCTTACGCTAACGCCTTTTCTTGAAAAATCGTAACTTTTTCCATTACGACCAAAAATGTACGTCCAAAAGACTACTCTCACGCAATAGCAAATAAAATGCCCACCATATTCGCACCAAAGTGATGGTGCTGCGTTACGTAGTTGTCAAGTAATTAGGCATTTTCGATAGCCATATCGAAAGCGAAAGCATGCTTACTTGCATTGAGTGTGTGAGAAAGTTAGGTACATATTTTGAGGTTTGGTAAAACTCGGCGAGAGAATATGTTTTCTTAATAGAAGGAGGGGCTGAAACGTCTTGGCAAAAGTTTACGATTCTGAACGTGAAAGCTTGCACGAAAAAGTTACGATTTTTTACGTAAACGCGTTGACGTAACATATCAACGATTTATGACTTTCCCTAATCTGGTTATTCGCTTTTCGCTACGCAAGCTAGTGAAGTGTTTTCCATTGTGCAGGCCATGCCACCTCAGCAGCCAAAACGCAAATATGCAGAACTCGTAGAGTCAAACAATCTTAGTCGAGTGGCTGTCAAACTATATAATGTGCTTTATGCTCTTTGACTAAACGACAAACTGACAAAGCTTAGAGAAAGGCTAAAGGCTACCACAAGAGAAAGAAAAACGGCCGACCCAGTTCTTTTGTCAGCGGTTTTCCATAGATGTGTCACGAGGCGTATCGTAATTTCCGTGTTGTGCTCGCTGGCAAACTGGCCTCGGCTAGCCTTCGTTTAGGTTGCGTGTGAATATGTTCGCCACAACATATACACTATAAATATGCGTACCGTGTCATTTATTAAGTGGTACTGTAATACATTACGATATGTGTCCAGATAGATCGATGTACCCGTCATCCGGCGTTACTGGTTGGATACAAGCTGACCTGTGGGGTTTAAGCATATCGCTTATACTGGAAAACATTTTATTATTGTTGATGTTGTTCTGAGCATACCTGTGACACAAGGGGAGTCATGCGTAACTCTTATCTGGCCTAACGGTCCTCACTAAGCGAGGCGAGCATATACTAAGATCTTTGTTGTTGCTGTGGTTCTTATTGTTGCTGCTGTTGCTACTACTAATGCTGCCGTGCTGGGCAGCGTTGTATAGCCACAACGATTGACAGTTTCTGGCGGCGACGCTTATTGCATCGGCACTGCCGATCGGCATTCGTATCAAAAGTAGACGGAACCTTTAGCTGCCTCATCTTTTCCTTCGTCGTCCTCTTGTCCATGTGGTTCTAGCTGGCCCAGGCTTCATTCCCTCACCCCCGCCTTTCATTGATTGACTGATTGGTTCATTCATTCATTCATTCTTCAATCCATCCATCCATCTACCCATCCATTCATTCATGAATTAGTTGTCGTCACTGGGACGTGAGCCTTACTGGCTTGCAGTAGTACTCATAGTGACAGAAGCCTCAACAGCGGTGGCAGCAGCGGCAGCAGCAGCTGTTGCCGCCGCAAGGACTCGTGCGAACTTCGGCACAAGAGGTCTCTCATCAGAGACGGCGTCCGGCGGACCGGTAGACAGACGGGCAAGCGTGCGTGTGTGCGTTCGGACAAGTCGTCGTCGGCGGCGGCAGCGTCTTCGAGCTTCTAAAGAGGAAGAAGATGATGAGATTATGATGATGATGATGACGATGATCGTAATACCGGTCGAGGCCAACGCCACTATGAAGGGAACGTGGAGGGTACGTGAGCTTGGATTGCGTTGCCGTATGCCACCAACAACAACGGCAACAACAATAACAACAACAACAACAATAACAACAACGGCAACAATAACAACAACAACAACAACAACAATAATGATAGCCACCACGCCACAACATCGACAGCAACAACAACAACACTACGACAGCAATGATAGCAACAATAGCAACAACAACAACAAAAAAAACAACCACACTACAACAGCAATGATAGCAACAATGGCACAACAACGACAGCAAAATCATCACTACGGCAGCAATGATAGTAGCAACAACAACAACGACAACGACAATAATATTGATACAACAACAACAATAATTCCGAAACAACGACTACAGCAGTGTTGTTGTTGCTGCACAGTGCGTTGAACACCGAGTGGCTGGCCGGTTGAATGTCGTGCCGCCGTACACGCATGAACGTGCACCATCACATGGTGAAGACCGGCTGGCGGTGGTTGGATTCCGGATGGTAGTGTCACTGTCGCTGGCATCGTGTGTGCCCGCTTTCCTGCCCGGCATTGCTCACGTCGTTCGCCGTGTCGATTCGTGTCGTTTTGCTTCTGAATGACGACTGATCCGGCGGCTGCCGCAGTTGCTGCTTTACCGATAAAGTGCGATCGATATCAACAAACGGACGGACGAAGGGACGCTGACGGTGACGGTGACGACGACCCTCCTTCTCGTGCTGCACTTCTGGCGTCGACCTCGTGTACTTGCTGGGCGTCATACGTTGTTGTGCCTACTACTCGACTACGGCACAGGATCGGTACAGTATCGATCTCAGCATCAGATCAATCCGGCTTCTTTACGCCGCTGCCGTCGCGTCATCACAATGGCGTCGTAGACTCCTCGGGCCCTTCGGCTCAGAGCGACACTCGCGCCCTCTCTTTCTTTATCTCTCTCTCTCCCCTCTTCTCTCTATATATTTCCCCTCCTTATCTCTCTCTCTGTCTTTCGCTTAGCCCCCTAAACTTGTACCACCTCGTCGGCCTGTACCGGGACCCTATCCCACCCCAACGTACAACAAGCCATCTCTTCCGGATCGGGCCCTCTCGGCCCATGTTCGGTACCGCTCGCAAAAGAAGATATTGTTGTTGTCGTTGTTGTTTGGTTGTTGTTGTTGCTGCTGCTGCTGCTGCTGTTGTTGTCGTTATTATTGTTGTTTGGTCGTTGCTATTGACGATGGTGAGGATGGTAATGTTGAGGTAGAAGAAACGCGACAATAGCCTTAGAGTCGACCTACTGGCTCGGCGGTCGTCAGCATCGCATGTACTGCCGCGTTTTAATCACGTCCTCGCCGACGATAACCAACCTAACGGCGTTCGTAGGCCGAGGCGAGCACAACGGACTCGTTGTTTCTGTCATGCTGCCCCGTTGCCCCGCCCCCCCCTACAGTCCTCATGGGGTTTACGCTTGCTTCTATGGGGGTTCGGCTAGTGCCGAACCGGCTAGTTTTGTTGTTGTTGTTGATGCTATTGCTGTTGTTATTGTTGATGCTGATGTTGTTGCTGATACTACTGACGATAATATCGCTGCAATGTACTGTCTGTACGTCGGCTGGACGACCTGACAATCTTGCTGGCGTTATCGGAATCCGAGATCGTAGATACATACACACGTCCATACAACGGCCACCAGGGCAATACTGTACAACAACAACAAAGACAACGTGAACAGCGCTAGCTACAGTAACCGGGTGTAGCCAACATTGATGACAATAGCAACGTCGACAACAAAGCGCAGAACGAGCTGTCAACAGTCACAAGTAACTGTTTAAGGATGTACTTATTTTTGTCAGATGTATGTGATATATGGGTGTATATATATATATATATATATATATATATATATATATATAAGAGAATGTGTTTCCATATATATATATCCAAAACTTCTCTATGTGGCCTTGTCGTGCGTTAATGTCAAAGTGGCAGCAATCGAAACACTAAACGCTTGGATGCCATTAGATAAAGCATGGCCGCAATCGTAAGAACTGCATTTAGTATATTTGGCATAACGCATACGGGATGCAGCGCAGCTCCGTGCGAACAAATTTCGCTCAACCTTAATACTCTCAGTGTGAGCGATGTAATTATGGACGAGAAGAAACCTACGCAAAAGTAAAACACGTTTAGATGTACAAGTTAGAAATCGTTGTATGGCCCTGGCTTAAACTGTGTCAAGCCGTATTCATACCATACACTTAACTTGTCCTTATACAATCCCTTCTAGACAAGAAGGAACCTCGCAGCGCTCCGGCGATGCACTCTGCAGTCTATATTGTTAAGACACAACTTCAAAACGCTAGCTAAACATGCACGTCGCAGAACTCACATGTCCAATAAGTAACACTATGCAGGATGTGACGGCGTCTCACCCGTGACGCCGTGAGTAAAAGTGCAATCCTACGCGGAGAGGACTTGTACATCAGAAATAAAAAACTATGACTTGGCGTTACTTAAGGCCGGACACACTTCAGACCTATGCCGTTATTCTGTGTAGTGTAGAGTGGTGGCTCTGTCTATGATGTCTTATTTTGGCTGTTAGTGTAGTTATAACAACACACAGTTATAACGCCTTTAACCCAAATGGACTAATACTATTAAAAAATATTGTTTCGAAACGGTGTGCATGGTGCCGGAGTCGAACCCACGACGAAAAGTATCAGAATTGTCAGCCGTTTCTTTCACTTCGTCCCGTCGATATGGTAAGTGACCGTAGTGTGATGGTGTGACAATTTGCAGGACATATGTCCCTGTTTCTGAGCCAAATTTCTCGACGCATCTCCACCGGCTGGAGAAGTGCCTCATTGTGAGAACTGTCTGCGTCCTCTGCGACCGAAACACTTTCTTGTTTACGTTATCGGAACCGCGTCATGTGTCATCGTAGGTAACTAGGTTGTCTATAAACGGGCTTAGGGGCCAAAGACGAAGAGTGGTGAGATTTGCTCATACCACTCACTAATCGGTCAAACCGTAAAAGTGGTCGTAAGCTTACTAAACACTCTGGCAATGCGTGTGCTCCCAAGTTCTTTCACCCGCTTTCAGGCAGCAGCAAAGCTGGCAGCTTTTCGAAAGGATAGCGATGGGATTCAACCGTGATAAGCCCCATTACGTTTGAACGCGTTACAGCAATTAGTTAAAAAACACCGTGCACAATTTAGATAAATATATTTAACTGATTTTAAACATTGTATTGTAAGAAACTTATCAAAACGTTCATATATATACATATATGTATGTATATATATATAGAAAATATTGTGATGATTTCTTAATCATTTACAATACGTTTGCACACTCGGCAGTGCTCGCCTTAGTAAAAATAGTGGTATATATACATATATGGGCAGACACGGGCGATAGCCTTTTCTGCAAAATTACCTGAATAGTTATAATTGTTTGAAGTTATGTAATAATGGAAATTTCAAGCTTAATGGAGAGTTATTGAACTTAAATAAATTTGCCGTCCGGAGAAGACAGTCCCATATAAAAAAAAGATATATATATATACATTTATACATTGCCGATGTCAACCGTGACAATGGAGGTGACCGCAGCAAGAACAGCAAAGGCACATAGTGCACACAATTTTTTCACTACCTTTCGACGCGCAACGATGGCGGCCGGATCTTCGCGCTGGGGTGGGCCCATTCTTTTCATCTCTGCTCAGCGCCGGCCGCAAACTGCATAGCTCACCAAAACGACGACAACCAAAAAACAACACATAGTCAACACATAGACACACAACCCACAAAGATTACGACCACTATGACATCGCATGTAAGTATACACGCGCATATATACATACATATATATACATACATATATATATATATATATATATATTATATATATATATATATATATATATATATAGACAGAGGAGAGAAGGAGAAAGAGGGGGAAAAAGAAAGTGGTCAGAGGATAGAAGGCGCACGACGAAGTGTTGACGACCAAAAAAGACGCTACCCGGTGAGAGAATGACCCCCCATCGCGGTCTGTCTCCACAAGAGAAGAAGCGATGCCGAGACCGCCCACTCGACGACCAGCGGCTGCTTAACCACATAATCGAGTTGAATCCACGTAGAGGCCGAACAGCAGAAAAAACGCCGCCAGAGAAACCGGTAGCGTATCAATTGTAGCTTTGGTTGCTTATTGCTGTTGCTGCTGCTGCTGTTGATGGTGTTAGCTGTACTATAGTAATAGTCGTAGTAGTAGTAGTAGTTTTCGTCGTTGTTGTTGATGTTGTTGATGTTGTTGTCGTTGTTGTTGTCGTTGTTGTTGTTGATGTTTCTGTTGTTGTTAATGTTCTTGCCGTAGCTAGAGTCGGTGCTTCTGTTGTTGTTGTTGTCGTTGTTGGTATTCTGTCTGCAGTCAAAGGTTCACTTCTGAATCAAAGGTTCACTTCTGAATCAAAGGTTCACCCACTCTCTCTCTCGCCCCGCCGTATTGTCGGGTCGAATCGTTTTTTGGATCAGTGTGGCTTGAATCGATGACGGTGGTGGCGGTGGCGGCAGCAGTAGCAGCTTCAGCGGCGGCGGGACTTCGCCGGTCGTTGTATGTAGTGCCGATGTCAAATTGACGAACGCGATGATCTATTTGACGTTGGCGGTGCGTTCGTTCGAACGACGACGACGACGACGACGAAGCGCCCGCCGAAGACGCGTCTCGGCCTCGTTTGACCTGCGGTTCACACCGACCGCAATAACACAACACAGCAGCAGCAGCAAGAACAACAGCGACAGCAACAACAACAATAAAAACGACAACAGCAACAACAACAATAAAAACGACAACAGCAACAACAACAACGTTCAGCCTATGGTCGGACAGAAACCAAGAAAATCGCCCTAAATCCCCTGTTAGGCCGGCCGATAGATAAACAGACAGACAGATCGCAGACTAGACGCTCCTCTATCTGGGAAGGCAGAGAGAAATAAAACGTGCCTTAACTCGTACTAGTAATGATAACACTAGGCAGATAGATAACAAACAGATTCAGATAGCCACCGATATAATGGAACAAGTCAACTGAGTGGATTCTATTACGAATATTGCTAATTTGTTGCTTTTGTGGGAATGTAGATATGTATGTGTGTGTAGTATGCTAGTGGCTGTGCGATTCCAGTGACTCTGTGCATGCACGAGTATATATATATATATATGTGATGCGTAGGCTCGTATACAGAAAAACCAGGTGTAAATGTAACGGGATAAATTATATAAACGACACCACGGTACCATGTGAATTACCAGATCAGATACGTGAAGACGCCAAAGCCGAAAAACGGTAGGCTTGACCGAGCGGCGCAACAAGAAAGAATTGAAAGCGAGGGAGAGAGATGGGAACAGCAGGATACAGGAATAAAAACGAAGTTTTAGCGATAAAATATCTGAACTGAGCCCAGACAGACATTGGGTGGCCGAGAAGGGAGATCGAACGCAGTGCTTTGTGCCGCTGCAAGTTTTATTTATAGAAAGTTGTCGTCGTCGTTGTTGGTGGTGGTGGTGGTGTTGTTGTTGTTGTTGTTGTTGCTGTTGTTGCAACTAATTCTCATGGGTGTGCAAATAAAGCAGAATGGATGCTTGTTATTTCAAATCGTCCACGTTTGATCGCATATGAATGCAAATTAGCAATCTACGTAAGCGATACGAAATTAAAGCTATTGCATTATGCATCACACTAGCAGTCGTACGAATCGCAAAAGGAGATATATTCATAAAAAAAATAATATTAATAATATTAATAATAATTTGTTTGGAACAAAAATTCATTATTGTTAATATGTACAGGTGTAACAACTAGTAATATTAAGAACAAAGATTCTTATTTAATCAATTCGTAATTGTGTTATCAGAGTACAGTTGTGAGGTTCGAACGTGTCGCGTCGATTCAAGCACGTATTTAACTGCTCATCCCATGGCGCCGATTATAGAAGCGGCATTGCCTCTACACACCGCGAGAGACAGAAACTGTCGCAGATATTCGCCTTCGCGCTGGTCCCCCGTTGTTGTTGTCATTCTCCTGGCCAGATCCCGAATGAATTTTGCTGTTCCACTACTGATGGGTCCTAAGGTTTCCATAGCCACCGGTACGAAGTGAAGACTGTTTTCAAGGTCTGCGTATTTGCGTCTCTTTTCCTGTTCGGTGTGCTCTGCTACCCATCCGGCTATCCATCCTACAAAGATTCTTATTATTTGAAGCACACATAAATGGATACTCCTACAATGGAAAATAAGCATCAGGAGCAACTCATAAATTTTCGTGTTATTATGCCAAGGCAGCAGGCATTCGATCGTGTACCGACCTCTGATTGACAACGTCCGGAGCGTTAACCAGTATCCGATCTGGAATCGATGGCAGTCACCTATGCGTACAACTATTAGCCTTGACGGCCCTCGAATGGACCACGACAATATGACAATATGAGATCGGTGCCACCTTTATTTATTTGCACACGTTTATTGTATATGGGTTTATTATCCATGGTCGATGCACCTAGAGGGTGTTGCTATAGGGAGTTTACACATTTGACCAACTTTCTGTTTGTGAGGAAGGTGTGCCCGCAGCTTGCATAATTGGGGAAACATCACGCTAGAAAGATAGTCATAGCTGCTCTCGAGAAACGTTAATCACCTAAATACACACAACAACAATAACAACAATTGTGTCAAGGATGAAAGAATTAACAATTACAGTAACGGTGGCAACAACATCACTAGCAGCAACAATAACAACCGAAATTATGACAATGGCAGCAACAACGACATCAACAGCCACAACAACAACAACAACAAAAACTGCAGCAACCGCAGCCGCTACAACAAAACCAGCAGCCGCAAGAACAACAGCCATTACAACAAAACAGCAGTAGCAACAAGAACTGCAACAACAACGACAACAACAACAACAACACCAGCAGAAACAGCAGCAGCAGCAACCACAACAACTGCAACAACAGTAACAGCAGCAACCGTTACAACAAAAACAGCAACAGCAACAACCACAACAATAAAACAGTAGCAGCAACAACAACTGCATCAACAATCGCATCAACAACAACAACCACAGCCGCAGCGACAACAATGCGAGAACTTGACGTAACGTAAAGGCTGCCGGCAGCGCAGGCAACGAAGCGGAGCGGTCATAATCATGTTACAGATGACACAAATGTGTGCTCTTCGTTCTGTCTCGTGCCGTTTCGCCGTTGATTGATTGTCAATCGCACTGTTGAGCGAGCGATCGCCCTCTTTAGCGCCTACACGACCATGGTACTTCAACAACAACAATAACTACTACTACTACTACTACTACTACGCCAAACCAGCGTCAACAACCACAACGAACCCAAAACAATTAGAACAATAGCAACAATAACAACAACAATAACATCAACAATTACTACTACGACTACTACTTATTCAGCTGCGACTGGCTAACGATTACTACTAACTACAACGATTAATGCTACAACTACCTATAATGGTAGAAGTACCATGACAATTCACAAGTGTTCCAACAACGACAACAATCGCCACTCATATTTCAACGACGATCATGGCGGTCTCGGCGGGCGGAGACATCGTGCGACTTTGGCCAACCGCCGTGTCCCGTTGGTGGGGCGTCAGCGTTCCTTGTTCTCGTCATGTGTTACATATTGTTGTTGTTGTTGTTGCTGTCGCCGTTGTTGTTAATCTTGTTGTTGTTGTTGTTGTGTTGTTGTTGTCGCCGTTGTTGTTAGTCTTTTTGTTGTTGTTGTTGTTGTTGTTGTTTGGTGTTGTTGCTATTGCTGCTGTCGCCGTTGTTGATCTTGTTGTTGTTGTTGTTGTCGCCGTTGTTGCAACGGTTCTGGCTTCTGTTGTTGTTGTCGCCGTTGTTGTTGTTGTTGTTGTTAATCTTGTTGTTGTTGTTGTTGTTGCTGTCGCCGTTGTTGTTAATCTTGTTGTTGTCGGTCGCCGTTGTTGTTCATCTTTTTGTTGTTGTTATTGTTGTTGCTGTTGCTGCTGTCGTCGTTGTTGATCTTGTTGTTGTTGTGTTGTTGTTGTCGCCGTTGTTGCAACGGTTCTGGCTTCTGTTGTTACTGTTGTTGTTGTTGTTGTTGTTGCTGTGGTTGTTGTTGTCGTCGCCGACTTCTTTTTTCTTCTGCATCGTAGCGCCGTTCTCAGACGAAAGAGCCGAACAAGTGACCGAAGCGCCACGGCCGGCCGCGCGAATCGATTCAATATACACCACCACCACTACGACGACGACGAAGACGACGACGGTTCGCCGGCTATTGCTCCAATATGCCCCCCACCGCCTCCCGCACCGCGCCACGGCAAGATCAAACGACGTCGTGTCAACGTTCGAACATAGTACGCACACGTTATTAGATACACCGTGATATATAGATATGTATATATCATATATATATAGCATAATATTTTATATCGAGCATCTCTATAATTTGATATATATACGAATATAATTCAAGATATAATATATCTATTACTAGATATATATATATATATGTGTGTGTTCCTGTATGTTGACATGGGGGTGGGCAACGCGATCGCTGTGAACGAATACGTTTGCCTCCACCACCCCACGACCACCGTCAGCACAATCAATAGTAGTGGTGTGGTAGTCATGTAGTGTGCTGTTGTTGTTGATGATGATGATGATGCAGTTGTTGTTGTTGTTGCTGTTGTGCTGCTATGATGGTGGTTTTTGTTGCTGTTCATCGATGAGGACAGACGCTCGGACGGGGGAATG